>CALYCR020003378.1:0-36416 GCA_944470395.2 Schistosoma turkestanicum
CTGTGTATTCAACTTGTACCTTGACTTTATCTGTTATTGTTCAGGATATGAGATGAAATTCTCTTGAAGATCCTGTGAAATTCCGTCGCCGCGATTAGGGAGGTTTTGTAGGCCAGAGGGATTTTAAAAAATGAGAAAATGGATATTGCAGAGTTATTTTCTCTGAAGTTCTTGATTTACGGTCACATCAGTTCCCATGGATCCTGCTGATCGTCGTGTACAACATCTTGTTCACCATGTAGTGGGGAGGCTGGGTAAATTAAGGATTTTTCGCACTTTCCCTAGCACCCTATTTAAACAGGGACCAAAGAGTTTGAAAGTAGTTTACATGTACTATTAATATCTTCCTACCCTAACGTATATGGCAATGACGGAATCTCCCTCAACCTTATCATTTTTCTTTGTGCTGATCACCTATATGGAGCAAAAACTTCATATACTTGAATTATCAGGTCATGGCTTTTCCTATTTATTCCACTCTCAGCTTCATACGCATAATCTCTGAGCGCTTCTTTAGCACCTATATATCTTAGGTCGACTAGTCGTTAAATCGCTATAAATTTTACAATATCACTTCACATAATTTCATGACTTCGACACCCCAGATTAATAAGTTCTTTATACAAGTCTCACTCTCTGCTGGCATCATCGAATACAAATATCTTGATGTAGCAGTTTTTAACACAAACTAGGATTATCATGCATTTGGCTAGATTCCGTAGAGAACGGGTATAATTTCAGTCATTGCTTCATGGAGCGTTTGTATTGATTACCGTCAAAGTTTAGTTGCTGAAGTAAGCATTGGTAAGTAGGCTTATGAAAGATAATGTAGCTACTATCCTCCATAAGTATTTAAACATGAATGCAGCGATTAGTAATATCGTGTTTAAAATTCCATAATGGTTGCAAATTCACGTTCTTAAAATTTTTGTGCGACATCAAATGATCAGTGTATATTATACTTCAGGTCAATCATATTTGAGATTCATAAACTATTGATAACGTTTCAAGAGCAGCTGATTTCATAACTGATTGCGTGAAAAGAGACAATGCTCTAGTTTAATTTAGAGAATCCTCGGTTCGAGTTTCAGCAGGAACATTTGTAGAATCCTTTTTGAATGTTTTGTTTTTTGGAAAATCCCTCCATGTTTACATATTTTTGTTATGACATGACGGACTTTTTCTGTTGACATTTTGGTATTTTATTTGATTCCAATTTGAGATTTTATCATTGTATATTGTTATTATTTCTATATTTTGTACTTATATTGAAGTTTTTATGTTTGCTTCTGATCTGTATATATGTTGTTTAAATTTGATCTTTAATATGGCTACAGCCATATTTGGATTGATACTGTGGCGGTTGGATCTAACATCACTTATTCCTTTTAAACTCGGATACTCTTCAGAGTAATTGGGGCTTGGAAAGTGCATCAAAAGTCAGGTATTGATTTGTATTTCTATTTTTAACATAATATAGACCGCTTTCTCCTAGAATTATTGTGTTTTTGACATTGGGTTGGGAGATAGCGCGTTCGACTTGCACTTACTGGAAACCAATTGAACTGCTACGGTAGAAAATCCATCTACAACATTCTCTGGAATATACAAGCAATTTCAGTTTTTAAGTTGTAATGTGTACCATCATGTCGCGCTCACACAGCTTGTCCTAGTTGTTGAACAGATCAATTAAGTTATTCTTCTCAAGTCATTACACTTGCATCTTTTGACCTTGGAAGTTTTTATTACAATATGTGTGTATCATTTATGGCATTTATTATATGTCTAGCATATCTCTGTTCGGCTACAAATAGGTTGTGATGTTTCATCAAATGGAGTTGGTTCACTCATCTTCTGCGCTTTGCTTTTCGCTCCTCATCTTCCTGTCTGTTTGCGTAAACGATCTCATGAAATGAATTTATTCTATCCACCTAGTATTTGGACTTTCATTACTACCGTCACACAAATGGTGTTCACCTAAGAGTAACATACGGAAATTTAATGGAAGATTTGTTTCATAGCAAATTTAATCGTTCACCCTAGTCAAATAACACGCCACTAAATCATCTAAACACAATGAGAGTCAATCGTTCTAGATCCTATCACAATTGACACAACAAATTGAAGATGAAGTTTTAAATTTATAAGTATATATTTATGTAGATGTATTTTATCATATCATATATTTATGTGGACTGAGCTAAAAGCAATATATTCCCGGAGACAGTCAACATGAAATGAAACATCAATGTGATGGTAAAAATAAATTTTCATTCAGAGGAATTTTCTTTAAGCATTGCAACAAACTCTAAAAAAACAAATGAATTCCGAAATAAAAAACAAACGGTTAGTAATAGAAACAATAAAACACGGTCCCAACTACTAACAAAACTAAGTGTCTGCTTAAAAGAGACATTGATCTCTTGGATCGAGTGCAGAGACGAGCAACCAGATGGGTGATAGGGTTGAAAAATAAACCGTACGACGATAGACTCCAGCTCTTGGGATTATTCCCACTGAGCTACAGGAGAATCAGGGGTGACCTGATTATGGCGTACACCATATTAAACACGCCAAACCATCCCAATGTGAGCATCTTACCGATGCATCACCACCACTCCTCTCGAGGCAATCCTCAAAAGATTGCACATCAAAGAGCAAACACTCAGATTCGTGCACACTTTTTCTCATTGCGAGTCGTCGCAACTTGGAATGCTCTCCCAGCCGAGGTAGTTACAGCCCCCTCAGTGGACTGCTTTAAGAAGAGACTTGATAATCACGTACTCACATGCGGACTATCATCTTCCTCTTGGACAAGCTGTGCCTGATGCATATCTTGAGACCTGCTAGTTGTTACCATTGCCATCTCCTCAGATCACTCAATTAATCTATCTCGCCTATTCCTCTCCCTTGCTTACACTTCGGTCCTCTCTCACAATCTTCACTACCAATTAATAAACTAAATTCATCTATATATTACTCAGTTCTGAAATTTTATTCATATTATCATTTTAATTTATCCTTATTACCCTTATTACTCTTCACATTGCAACTAACTGATCTCCGGTTTGGTAATGTGACGGCTGCTAGTATCCAGAAACCCTACTGCCCTGAAACAAACGTTTCATTCAAATCCCGACACATACAAACTCACAAACTGCCAACTGACTAGAGTTAGACAGTCGAGTGGCTAGACCTCCATCCATTGGACACTACCGAACACCTGGAACCGTACCGAAAGAACAAGAATCGAGCGCGAAGAAATCAAACTGGTTTCCACTAGCTCTTGAAAAAATATAGATATTGGATATTGGATGTTGTAGTATCGCATTTCGTATTCAAACGGCTAAGTACCATGGCATTTTAGCTTGAGTGTATTACTACTTCATATTAGAAGGAAGCGCATTTATACATTCTGCCTCTTGAAAAAGATTACAAATCCGTTTGAAAAACGCCAAACAGGAAAAAATAACAACGCTAATCGTTTAAACAAATAGCAGAAATTCAAAATAGAAGAGGTTTTATTATTTAAGATTAATGCTATTGATATCGGTCGTGTGAATTCGTATGGCCTCCAAAATCGCCGGAAATATGCTAGAATGACATGCATTATAAGCAATAATTACAAGTTCATTAGGAAGTTGCTAAAAATTGTAAGGCAATACAAAAATACCCACTGCTTAATTCAGTATTGAATGATGTTAATCGAAGTGACTAACTTTAAATGAATTTTTCTAAACATTGAATATTAATAACCACAAGTAACACATAAACGTTGACTGTTATTAGCCATTGAACAATGAAACTTCTAATCTTTTTTGTAATTTAAAAATCTGATAATAATTGTGAGTATATTAAAACTAATGATATAGATCATTGGTGTTTTAATATTCTATTGAAAGTTTGCAGTCGAATACTTGTATAAAGAGAATGTGATTGGTTTGATAGAAACATTCATTATTATAACCAATTTTACCAGTTGAATGTTTAACTGTACTTTTTGTTTATAACACTTTTTTACGCGCAACTTTCTGCTTGTGTTGCTGCCATTCTTTGCTATAGCTGCTCTTTTAATTTCGCCCACTTTCCTGGTGTAATTTCGGTGTTCTTTCGACACCACGAAATCACCAGCAATTATATTCTTCACCCTAGATTTATTTATCTTCTCAGTGACGGGCTAGTAATTAGTATTCACTGGTGATCATAGTCATTTTCGACTCAGTCACCCCTAAATATTCTACATTGGTTATGCAGGTTTTTCAAACTGTTTACAGAGTGAATTCTGTTTGATGTTCATCAAAGCAGCTCACCTCTTAAATTAGTCAATGAGTAAAGTTGAACTTATTCAGACAGACTAAATAAAAAAGAGAATTTTATATGCTGTCTAACTTTGTGATAATTCACTCAAATTTTCACTGTATTGACTGCTTATAATCTATGTCAGTAAAACTATGATTTATAAGAATATTCATCAATATTTGAACGAATAGTTTGATGAAAATTAGGCGCCAAGTATATAGAAGATATTATTATTTTCAATCAAAGTTGACCTCTTGTCCTGTTCCTAACGGATGTAATGCTATGGCTAACTTATTTTTCAATTTCTTCCAATCAGCCAAAGTTTCAGTTTCGTCAACCTCAGACTCAACTATCTAGTTGTTTCGCCCACATAAACTGTATTTTAGTCCTGATAACTAATCTCATAAACAATATTCTATTGTTCTTCCTTTGAAAGCCTATTTTTAACTTCCACTAGCTCTTATGTTTGTTTCAAATCCTCTACATTTATTTCGATGTTTCTTTATGGTATAGTGGTACGAGCTACTCATAAGTAGTATATGACGTGAGTGTCAACGTAATGTCTGGCAGCAGAAGATGGTGGAAGATCAAGAAAGGAAGAGTTAGAAGAACACAATGGAATTTGTATGAAACGCATGAATAGTGACAATGGATTGATTTTTTGCAACAGGAACAGTCCAGTTCGATATGATGAACTGATATTTGCAAATTAACCGTTTACGATATGGTTTTCTTATTTTACTGAGTAACTCTGTAATTTTCGTTAAATACAATTCGGTTGCCCTCGACTGTGTTCTTCATCACTACAGTATTATTATATTGAAAGTTAAAGATAGGCTTCTAAAGGAAGAACAATTGTTTATGAGATTAGTTATCAGGACTAAAATACAGTTTATGTGGGCGAAACAACTAGATAGTTGAGTCTGAGAACAATAGAACATTGTTTGCGAGATCAATTGTCAGGATTACAATGCAATTTATATGGGTGAAACATTTAAACAGTTTGATTTCGATTATTATTATTACGATTATTATTATTATTAATACCCTGAAATTTCAGTCGTTGAGATTATTTCCAATACAATAACCTATAGTTTTGGCCTAATAATCTGATTCTCAGTCATTGGCTGCTTTTTAATTATCTGAGTCAAAGTGATATTGTCTAGGTATATATCTAGTGTTTTTCTTATTTAATGTCAAACTTTAATGATAATAATAGTCATTCTATGTGTTAGTTAATGCCTAGCGTTCAAAAAAGTGTCAACACCAGAGAAAATCTTCATTTCTTCCGTTACACGAGATAGGAACAGTGATAAATATATTGAATAGGGGTCTATGAGAAAGTAAGTAATGAACGTTTAAACATATCGATTTCTTCTAACCTTCATAGGTAACTTTGCCATCTCCATCTTGATCAGCTTCCGATAGCATTTCTTGAACTTCTGTTTCTAAAACCCACAAAGAGATAAATCGATAAACAAAATCATTTCAATGAAGATGATTGATTTTTAATCTGTTCAGATTTATTCACTTTGAAAATAGATTAGGGTTACAAAGTGTTATTACTTGACTAATAACTAAACGGTGTGTACTATTTTATGATGTAAGAACTGGTACTCATTGGATTGGAGATTTCATCTTGAGTCAAATTTCTGTTTGTATATGCGTTCAATTTATAACTACTTGTCAGAAAGATATTTCATATCGATTTTTTTTTGAAGAATCTCTATCTGCCAACTGACTTCAATCACAGAGGGTTTATTTTTTACTAATTCAATTGTTATAACTAGTTTTTTCATCCATCTCACTTAATGTTGGGGATGTTAGATCCCCAAAACTCGCTTGATAAATGACCCGATTTTGGAATTCACGTTTGCCAGCATGGGCTGATCAGTTGACCTTGAGATTTCAATTCCCACCAGGAAAATCCATGTCTGTGATTGGCTGCTGTGTATTTTAGTGTGCGATTTTTTTGTAACTGTCCCAAGGATGTTTCTATGATGTATAAATAAACGAGAGTTGTATGCTTGATTGTACTGTGATTGCTGGGTGTTTGTAGAATATACTTTCTACGCTTACAAAGTCTTTTTACTCTATTTGAGGATTCAAGGTAGCCTACCTGGACGCTAGTTTATTGTCTCGTTCGCGTTTATCGACTAAGGTAAACTCGTAATAGTAGCCTCAAGCATACTAACTGACGAACCCTACACTTAAGATAGAGCAACTCTAGTGTTGCTGTTTATATTTTCCAATCGGAATAATTTGTAAGCTATTTAAAATTTCTTCAGTTTTATATAAAGTCAGTATTTATTTCTAAGCAACAGAAAGGTCAGTCGTATTATTTGGAGAGTTAGAAAATTGGTAGCCCAAATATGTAAGCTGGTCATGAAGAACATTGCCGGATATTACAACAGACTACTCATGCAAAAGCTGAGTAGTTGATGCAACTTTATGATTAAAATGTAATTGAAATCACAGTAAGTCTATCTATTCAGTGAAATGATTTGTAAGTTTATCCGGTTAATTACGTACTATTTACTAAAAACTACTAATTAAAAGAAGTTATATTTTGATTAAATCAATGTGCATTTTGTAAATACTCAGAATGATTCAAACAACAGAGAATATAGGCAGTGAATATTTTGGTTTGGTTTAGTGACATACTCTAGTTAATTATTGTAATGTGTCAATAACTGAATTTAACATGTTATTACAATTTTGACTTATCGTATAGTATCATAGGAGTTAAAAAATTCTCCAATGCAACACAACATGCACCAACCAAATCACTCTTGATGGAGATGTCTTGGAGGACGTCAACACCTTTACATATCTGGGCAGGATCATCGACAGTCGAGGTGGCAAAGCAAGGGCTGCATTTCTACAGTTGAAAAATATCTGCAACTCTAAACAACTTTCAACCAAATCCAAAATCAGCATTTTCAATACAAATGTCAAGACAGCGCAAAACATGGAGAACTACAAAAGTCATCATCCAGAAGTGTAAGGTTTTTATAAACAATTATCTACGCAAAATACTTCGGATTCGTTGGCCAGACACCATTAGCAACAACTTACTGTGGGAGAGAACAAACCAGATCCCACTAGAAGAGGAAATCAGGAAGAAGCGGTGGAAGTGGATAGGACACATACACTACGAAAAGCACCTAACTGTGTCACAAGACAAGCCCTCACGTGGAACCCTCAAGACAAAAGGAAAAGAGGAAGGCCAAGGAACACATTACGCCGAGAAATAGAGAAAGATATGAGAAGAGTGAACAAACATTTGATAGAACTGGTGACGGAAGCCCAGGACAGAGTTGGTTGGAGAAAACTGGTGGGTGGCCTGTGCTCCATTGGGGGTAACAGGCGTAAGTAAGTAAGTAAGTAATGATAAGAGTTATCAGTGACCATTGAAGTTACATATGTTATCTCTAAAACATTCCATTCTTCCAGTGTTTGCCATTTTGAAAAAAATTCATGCTTTTCAAGTTATCTTAGGTTTTTCAAGAATCAATAAAATGAAACATTGACTCTTTAAACTGAATACTTGTTCTCCATGTGAAATAGACGCAAGATCAAATGAGTTTTGAAATATATGTTCTTCATTTGTTTCAAGATAAAATTCACTTGTTGTTATCAATGACTGTATAAGTATAAAATAAATGATTCATTTTCAAAAAATGAAATTCAATCACTGAATAGTAGTTTTAAGTTCTCTGACATAGAATCCTGCGAGGTGTAGGAGTCGTGAATGCGCACTTCCACTGATGAGTCCCATACCAGAATGAGACGGCTGTCCAGTGCTTCCAGGTTTTTCATGGTAGTTTAACAATGATTGATTAATGATTTCAAATGTGTAAAGCAACACTAATCTCTGTATCTCTAACTGAAAATCTCTTAATTGTTAGACTTTAAATTATTATTTTAAATAATTAATTTTTTCTCCAGTAAAATTTTACGACATTTTAACTTTTTGTGTAAACCAGATTTTAGTAAGTTTAATAAAGATGAATTACACATTTGAAACCATGAATCGATCAATGTTAGACCACCATTAGAAACCTGGAAGCACTGGACAGCCGTCTCATTCTGGTATGGGACTCGTCAGAAGTGCGCATCCACGACTCCTGCTCCTCGCAGGATTCGAACCCGAGACCTTTGGCATTGTAGGCGAACGCCTTACCATCGGACCACTGGGCCGGCATCCAACGGTGTTAATGTCTAACTCTGATTGATCTAGGGATTTTGCGCGACCTCACCCATTTGTCTTTGGTTGTTACTGCCTACTGCATCCGACAGGGTTGAACTCCATTGGTCAAGTCTTCTCAACTAGAGCTCCGAGAATTTCCTCACGAAGCTAGTGGTCACTAGTGAGCACTGTTATGATATTTTTGGGGCACAGTTTTGGATGATTTCAAATGTGTAAAGACGCAAACCTCCAAAACTGTGCCCCAAAAGATGAATTAGTTAAAAGATAGTTATGTATTTCAGTGGATATCACCATTGGTGGTATCACCATTAGTGATCTCATTTTTCTATTCAACCAACCATATACAGTAATGTTTTCGGAATTATGAACTTAAAGTTTTATTTTTTAATTACAAACTTTCCAAGAGCTGATGAAATTTATCTTTAGTCAGTTAGTTTTTGAAAATAAATAAACAAGATGTTGTACTGTTTAAAATCATTGTCTTCGAAGCATTGCTCGTGTATCATGTGACAGCCGAGTAAGCAATGCTGTCGTTAGGAAACGATTTATAGGTAGGGATGACAGATCAGTAGATGAAGTGTTGAAACTTCATCAGTTGAGGTGGTTGGGACATGTGTTACATATGGCTAACCACCGACTGCCTCGTCGAGCTATGTTTTAAGGTGTAAGAGTAGGTTAGAAGAAAGCTGGAGGCGGCCAGACCAGAATATGGCAGAAATGCGTGAAGTCACCGACAGGTGGACTAAGTCATGTTGGTAGATGCAGAACTACCTGGTTGGGCTTCACGGTACAATAGTAACCGATAGTTAGAGACATGGCTCAAAACCGTTTGCAATGGCGCATGTGCGTACATTCTTTGTGTTCTCTCAAATCCTAACTTTCTGAATTCCTCGTTACCTTTATCTTTTTCTTTTAAGTTTCTCTCATCAGATTCCATTTCTTGAATAATATCTTCTGAAACCCTAATCTCTCCGATTACTGCTAATATTTCAACTACCTTTACTACTATTGGATTTGAATTGACAATTACATCTCTGTGCTAATGTGCTAATGGCCACTTGAACTGTCAGTCAGTCAGTCGGTTGCAACGTAGAACTTCGTACGTATGTACATAAGTTCATGTTGCCATACCACATTATTAGCACAGAGACGCAAATGTCAAATCAAATCCCATAGTGATAAAGATGGTAGAGGTATTAATGTTATAATAAAGAAGACTGTTGTACGTACGTACGTACGTACGAAGTTCTAGTTTCTGTTGATGATGATTGTTTAAAATGGTTAGTTATTTTACATTTAATTATGAATAAAATTGTTGTCTAGATATTTTTGTTAAGTTTTAGATAACACTCTAAAACTAATAACAACAGTTATGTGATGGTCGTCTATTTAACAATGAATCTATCATTATATGTTCAATCAATTCAACATAACAAACGAATTATTTTTATAACACTATGAATGTCACAGTGAATCATTTCAAAAATGCAGATTATCATTGCACTGCACATATTATTTTACTACAAATGAAGCGAATATGTAAAGTTCATTGGTTACACAAACCTACCTGAACAATTATGTCCAACCCGAGTCATTACTTGACGTAATTCTGACGCCGTTATGTAACCATCATTATCCTGTTAATGTGAAAATAAAACACATTCACTGTTTATAATTTAATTTAAAGGATTGAATCTTCTCATTGTTAGTACTGAAAACTAACAGTTATATTGTGATGCGCGCTACTTATAAATAGTATATGACGTGAGTATAAACGTAATGTCTGGCATCAGAAGATGACGGAAGATCAAGAAAGGAAGAGTGGGAACACAATGGGATTTGTATGAAATGCATGAACAGTGAAATGTCAGACAATGGATTGATGATGGATTGAAGATTTGCAAATTAACCGTTTACGATATGGTTTTTTCTATTTTACTGAGTAACTCTGTAATTTGCGATAAATACAATTCGGTTGCCCTCACCTGTGTTATCATTCACTACAATATATCTCTTTAAACACTTGTGATTCATAAATGTACTACTTTGTTACTGTCATTATCCACATACGATTTGTAAGCAAAGACGGATAGTAGTTGTCAGTAAAATCTAGGACGCTCATTCTATTCTATTTGAAACCAATTAGCTGGATAGAACGTTATTAGAAGTAGAGGAATGATCTTCAGTATCAAAAAATAAGTGTACCAACAGGCAAGATAAGTAGAAATCTAACTCAGTATAGTATTTTTAAATAGCCCATACTTAACATTCACTAGTTTTTAAACTGGATCTCTATCTTTGTTTGATCATTGTTCACTTATTTTCAGCATAATTCCTCATCTGGTTATTTCTAAGTGAGTGTATCATATGACCAGGTAATGTCAGAAGTTGTCCAACTTAATCAACTGATTTTGCTTCGGTGAAACTAGTTTATTACCGGTGAACTTGAGAAGTAACTAAGTGACTTTGCAGTTTTTATATGCATTTTCGAATAACAAGTAGATGACCGTTACAATCAAGAATCTCTCGACAAGAAATTCATGAAAATGAAATGTATATGATAGTTTTTAGTGACTTTTCACTTAACTAACGGTCTATAATGGATTTTCTCTTTAGAAAGACTCTATTATTCAAAAAAAGCAGTTTGTATTTAGAAATGTTACTTGGTTATAAATAATATTAGAGATTGATTTTCACTGACTGATATGCCTAAGACTATTACGGGTTCACCTTACTCATTAAACGGAACAAAGATTAATGATTCAGTGACGCCATAGGCTAATCTAATCCGATTGTCCCAGGCCCCACTAACTAAAGGAACAAGTTTTCATAAGACGTAGAGAAATGTATTCCGCAAGCACCCAGAAAGTACGAAGTAAACAGACACACAACTCAAGCTTATTTATGCAATGATAAAACGCCCTTGGTGAGAGCCACAAAATAGCCCCTACTAAAATAATCCATCAACCAATGACAGTTAAGGATTTCCTGAGTGAGAAATGCAAGCCGAAGGTCAAAATGAGCGTCTTTGGCACGAAAACATGAAGTTCAAAATTTCAAAATGAAATGCCAAAATCAGGACCTTTCCCAAGTGAGTTCTGCGGATCTAACATCCGGAACAATGACTTACTGAAATCATAATAAAATATACTATCGTGATGAAAGTATACCTGAAATTTTAGACGGTCTTAAAAAACGTCTTTAAACATAATTGTACCTTATTTTGGGGCAGAGTTTTTGAGGTTTGTGTTTTTACACATTTGAAATCATCAATCAATCATTGTTAGACAGACGACCATTAGAAACCTGGGCGCACTGAAAGACGGCCATTTCGTCCTGGTATGGTATTCATCAGCAGTGCGCATCCACGACTCCTTCACCTCGCAGGATTCGAACCCGGGACCTTCGGCACTGTGCGCGAACGCCTAACCATTGGACCACTGGGCCGGCGAGGAGCAGGAGTCATGGATGCGCACTGCTGATGATTCTCATACCAGGACAAAACGGCTGTCCAGTGCTTCCAGGTTTCTGATAGTGGTCTAACAATGATTGAATGATGATTTCAAATAATTGTACCTGTCAGTTAATGCATAAACTATGATATTATATAGTAAGAAGTTTACTTTCAAAGACAGAAAAAGAAACTCACTTATATAAAATCATATTCTAATTAGTAATTGTTTGAAGCGTAAAGCTTATTCATGTGAATTTCCTTTTACATCATAAAATTTTCAATGTTCAATGGAATAAAAGATTTTCTCTTGTTTATATATTCTAGGGAATTCGAATCTTCAGTTAGAAAGCCTTTTACAAAGCTAATTCCAAAAATCAGTGTCGATTGGTGTGATTACCATCTTGATTTTGATTAATTCATAGGTGCATTACGGGGTTGTGAAGATTGTTAAGTTACACATTTTTGAAACCATGAATCGATCAATGTTAGACCATCATTAGAAACCTGGAAGCACTGGACGGCCGTTTCGTCCTGGTATGGGACTCCTCAGCAGTGCGCATCCACGACTCCTGCACCCCGCAGGATTCGAACCCAGGACCTTCGGTGTTGTGCGCGAACGCCCTAACCGTTAGACCACTGAGCCGGCATCCAACGGTGTTAATGTCTAACTTGATCATATTCACGGGTGCAGGAGTCGTGGATGCGCACTGCTGAGGAGTCCCATACCACATGACGAAACGGCCATCCAGTGCTTCCAGGTTTCTAATGGTGGTCTAACATTGATCAATTCATGGTTTCAAAAATTTGTAATTTAATAGGTGCCATGTAGTTTTAACATATTTTTTGAACCTACATTTAAATTTGTAGTATCCTAACTTATTCTACTTCAAATTAAAGTACAATAATAATGATTTACCGTATCGAATACTTCAAATGCTTCACGTGTTGCTGAAACTTCTTCATGTGCATCACTTTCATTGGATAAAAGACGAACAAATTCATCAAAAGCCATTTCACCATCACCTATATGAGTAAATGAAAACAAAATATATAGTTTCCCTGTATGTAAGCGATTAAAATCTAGAAAACGAAAGTAAAATGTAGTTACACAGATGTACATGTACATGTTATAAATTGTATTTTAATTTTCATCTAAGTAAGTGTTTGGAGTCGACACGTTGTTGAAATCGGAAATGAAACATAGATTTTAAATCCCATCCTTTTTTTTTTAGCTAAGCACATATTTCTGTCAATAAGGTAATTCAGAGATGTACATGAGTTTTTAGCTTTATACTTTCTGTACAGTCTTGATTGTCTTCTTCATGTGCATAACTGCTTGATCAATGAATTCAATCAATGAAACTATATATTTCTTTTTGTCATGTTTATTTACAATTTTCAAAATACCGCCGTATAAGTTCAATTGAATTAGTCAATTTAAACAACAAATAAACGTTTACTTACCATTCATATCTGCTTTATTCATTAATAATTTAATTTGATTATCTGTATATTCCGAACTGACAAGACGTATTAATGTACTAAATTCTTGTCTGCTCACTGTACCATCATTATCTCGATCGATAAATCGAAATATTTCTCGTAATTCTGTAAAATAACGATAATCACAGTGATCATCATCATCATCATAAATTAAGTTTTATGTGGATGTATTAGTTGAAGAAAAAGAAACTGATTTATTTATCGAGCTAAGATAGCACTCAAAATATAATTAGATTTAACAGTTCAGTAGACTGGATTTACAGCTCAAGTAAATTTGTAATGTGTCATTAAGGATAAACGGTCTACTTTCAAAACTGTTGTATTAAATCAATCATAACTAACTAACTAACCGAAATTTCAAGAATCTATCATAAAGCAATTCCCTAATGTTTAGCTAATATTTTTTTCATGACGTCATTAGATTTATTGTTATGTTAGGTAGTAAAGTTATGCTATCATCAGTAGTGTAATTTACAAATTAGCATTTACTATTCATCAAACAACTGTTAGAAACCTGGAAGCACTGGAGGGTCATTTCGTCCTGGTATGGGACTCATCAGTATTGAGCATCGATGACTCCTGCTACTCGCAGGATTCGAACCCAGGATCTTCGGTCTTTCGCATGAAAGCCTAACCTTTGGACAACATTTTTATATATTTTCATGTGTACAGCAAAAATTGTAACAAAAGTTTGTTATTAATAGGAAACAATGGAATTTTATTATCTGTTGACATTTACAATGAATTCGATTGATTCTAGGTTCGAGACCTTGTTAATATATTTAAATTAAGCTGGTTCATACACTGAACTGATTAATTAAGAGATGAATCATACATTATGAACAGTATGCTACTGGATGGTTTACTGCAAAAAAAACTAAGTCGACATATTTATCTATTTAATTTTGTCCATTTATTGATGTTCAGTATAAGTTCAACTTAAAAAACACACAGATTCACATCATCATCATCATCAACATTAAGAGCAACGTAGAACTTTGCACACAAGTACTAATGTCTGGCAGTAGAAGATGGGGAAAGATCAAGAAAGGAAGAGTTAGAAAACAATGGAATTTGTATGAAATGCATGAATAGTGACAATGGATTGATGTTTGGCAACAGGAACAGTCCGGTTCGATAGGATGAACTGCTCTTTTGCAAATGAACAATTTACGATATGGTTTTCCTATTTTATTGAGTAACTCTGTGATTTTCGTCAATACAATCCGGTTGCCCGCCACCTGTGTTCTCGTTCACTACAGCGGAAGTATTAGAAGTAATCGGAAGAGATTAGGATTCGAAGATATTATTCATGAGATATAATGCAGTCAGGTAAATTTAGAAAGAGAAAGATACAGCTGATGAGGAATTCAGAAGTTAGGATTTGAGAGAACACAAAGAGTAAATGCACCGGCGCCATTGCAAACGAATTTCAGCCATGTCAGTCAGGGTCTCTAACTATCGATTATTATCATCTCGCGGACCCCAACCAGGTAGTCGACACCTACCGACATGACTAAGTCCCCTTGTCAATGACTTCATGGATTTCTGCCACGTTTTGGTCGGACCGCCTCTAGCTTTCGTCCAACCTACTCCTACACCTGATTTGGGTAGTCAGAAGACTCTGCATTTTGTCAGTGTCTTCACCAAGTGGAACTATGTCATCGGCATATTCTAAGTCACTATTCGAGCCTCCTGGTAGAAGGCCTACTCTTGAAAATTCAGACGAAGATAATGTTATATCTAGCAACATGTCGATGACGAAATTGAACAAGAATGGGGAAAGTAGACATCCCTGACGGACACCACTTGAAGTAAAGAATTCCGATAACAGTTCGCTATAACTTCTCACTTGACCTGCAGCGTTCACATATTGGATTATATATATATATATTTCTGTTTGTGGCAGAGAACAAACCAACTTCTAGCTCGAGAGGAAACGAGTACAAAAGAAACTGAAGTTGGATAGAAAACATATAACGGAAATGATCGAATCGCACCACAAATTAAGCTTTAGCCCAGGACAGCGATAGTTTTAGATTGTTGATCAGCTGTTCGTTGAATCGCGAGCGGTAACAGGTTTTTATGTAAGTAAGTAAATAACTTATCTAGCATATGGTAACTATTTATTTGGGCACTTTATGTGACACTGGGAATAATAATATCAAAGTCCGATGTCATATGAACGGTACAGGTATCCGAGTACCGAAGTGAATATCAACTATGGGGTAGAGGTATATACGGTTGACTAGTCAAACATCAGGTGAGAAGAAGGTTCTGGTTCCACCTGTTAGAAATATTCCATCTTTTTTATATGACAACAGTTCTTAAAAACAATGGTATTCAATGAATATTTACAAAAAATATGCATTCACAGACAATTCCAGATTACTGATATCAGTAGTATAATTGTAGTGAAGGAGAACACATGTGAGGGCAACCGCATTGTATTTAGCGAAAATTACATAGTTACTCAGTAAAATCGGAAAACTATATCGTAAATCGTTCATTTGCAAATTATCAGTTCATCAAATCGACCTGGACTGTTCCTGTTGCCAAACATCAATCCACTGTCACTATTCATGCGTTTCATACAAATTCCATTGTGTTCCCACTCTTCCTTTCTTGATCTTCCCCCATCTTCTGCTGCCAGACATTACGTAGACGCTCACGCTATATACTACTTATAAGTAGCTCACACCACATAATGTTTATCATGTAATTTTGAAGTTGTTTTCACATTATTATTTTGTCAATCGTTTTTAAGTCATCTTTATAACAGCACCTAATCTAACAGATTTTTGTGTCAAATGCAAACGACTCAAAAGATTTGAATATGATCACCAGATTAGTATTTTACAATTTTTTCTATTGATTTAATAGCAATCGTTCATAAAAATACCATGAAATAGTTTAAAAACTAATTACGTCCTGATAAAATAATCAGAAATGAATGAATCTGCATTTAGATCGATGCGGTCGGTAATTTATGATGAGAACGAAGCATTCAACTCATACAGTTGATCAATGCTGCATAAGTTCCGCTCAATTTTCGCCTTTCATGATATGCTTGTTAACACAGAAATTAGTTAGAAATTATAACCTTTGCAGGGTTTTCAGAGTTCATCAATTTTGTCAGTATAGTGTCACTGTGTGCCAACATCATTCGAGTCCTTATTATTCATGTTGTCAGACAAAAAATTACGCTACAATTCAGGTTGAAATACATCTCAGAAAATCTTTTATTTAAATCCACCGCAATGACACCGTAAGGGAATTAACTGCCATAGATATTATTCTGATATAAAAGTTATACTACTGTTAAATGTGAGTAGTATAAAACTATAAAAGCAAATAACTTATCGCTGATTCTTTTTTTTGTCACATGACAATTTTTCTATTAAAATAAAGGAAAAATATGAAGATATTAATTGCTTATTTATTGCTACTAAAAATGGTTTGAAAATTCTTTTTCAAATGAGGAGATTAAAGTTTACTGATACCGTCTTACCAGACTGAAATCATACCTGAGCGACTGGAAATGGTAGATTTTTATCGATTAAGTACAGCGAGCTTGCTAAAGGGAAAAGTGTGTATCTTTGATAAATGACTCACTAAATGATTGGTTAGCAGTAAATGACGTCATGTTTGTCTAGTTCGTAGAGTGTTCTGTCGAGCAATCAGTAAACAAACAGTTTACAAAATATTAAGGCATTTAGCAATGTTAGTAACGAAATCTGAATGAGTACTAGGGTTTTAGGTGGGTTACAAGTTTTTCAAGGCTTAAAATCCGTTTCCCCGCTTTCTTTTTTAATCGAGTAACTTCGTTACGGAATTCCGCCTATCAGAACATAAAAAGAATTCCCTTTATACCCTTTTTATGGATATCATAAGTTCCTTACTGTCATGAAAGTAAAACAATAGAAGAACGATGTAAAGAAGTCATGAAAAGAAATAGTAATGTACATTCTAGTGTTCAGATACGATTATTGTGGAGTGAGTGGTTTATTGTACAAAATACTTTTGAATTAAAGCTCATTGTTTTACGAGTTGTATTAAATTTCCCCCCTTATGAGTAAGCATTGGGTTGTTTTACTTTCCCTTATTGTTGATTCCTATCTATGATGGTAAAAAGAAATATTTCCTACCAGTTTTTTAAGCGTTCTGAACAATATGTGCTAAGCTAATTTTATAATGTTTCTTCTAGAGTATATGATAAAGTAACTGGTTCTTGAATTCTCGTCAAATAACCTGAAGTGATTTATGGTGTTTTACGGACTTCAGTTTTGTAGTTCAGTTACACAGAATTCCATCTATGTCAAATGGAGCAGTCAGTCGAGTATAATCATTGATTGGTTCTTTGCTTAATACATCGTAAAATGTATATGTCTATACGTGTTAAGAAGAAAACTTTAGTTGTTGTTATGTTAATGACTAAGTATGCTTGAGGCTGCTATTACGAGTTTACCTTAGTCGATAAACGCGAACGAGACAATTACCAGCATCCAGGTAGGCTACCTTGAATCCAAACGGTAAAACAGAAATCTTGGTAAGCGCAGAAAGTATATTCTACAAACACTCAGCAATCACACAATACAATCAAGCACACAACTCTCGTTTATTTACACATCATAGAAAGATGTTTTGAACAGTTACAAAAAATAGCACACTAAAATACACAGCAGCCAATCACACAGCCATGGATTTTCCTAGTGAGAAATGAAATCTCAAGGTCAACTGATCAGCCCATGCTGGCAAACGTGAAATCCAAAATCGGGGCATTTATCAAGCGAGTTTTGGGGATCTAACATCCCCAACAATTGTGGTGGTGTTTCATTCTCTGAGCTGGATGTTTTGGTTGTGGAGCCTTCATTGTTCTTCTTGTGAACAATATCGTCAGCGTAAAATTCAGATAGAAGTGAAGTATTCGAATTTCTCCACGTTCTTGTTCTGTTAACCTCTATAGTGACACTTGTTAGCAGAACATACTGACAAAGACACCACCACAATCGTCCACTTGGACAGTAAATTTTCTCCACCATCTCAAAATCATATGAGCATGACACGCTGCTAATTGTTTGAAAATAGGAGAGGATTGAAAACGATAAGCATTTCATTCTATTTGCAATACTAGGAAAGGTCTCCAACAGTGTCGGTAAGTCTAATGAAAGATTCAGTAAACACCGAGATCAGCAGGCTGGATTCCGTTAGGATCGATCATTTACTGATCAAATATGACACTGAGTATAAATTATAGAACAATCAGTTGAATGAGATTCATCACTTTACATCAAAAATTCATTGACGACGAGAAAGCATTCGATGGCAATGATGGAATGACATAATGGAGGTTTCTTTGACACCATGGAGTGCCTGAGAAGATTGGTAACATCATATGGCATTTTTACAATGGAGGGCAGCTTACAAACTCGTTCCAAGTGAAGACTGATGTTAGGGAAATAGGCTTACCTTTATCTTTTTTCTTTCTCCTGGATTACGAAGATGTCAACATCTGAGGGGAGGCACGGAATACGGTGAACAGCTTAGATGCAGCTCAACGATTTAGACTTCACAGATAACCTGACTATTCTATCCCATAGACAACAACAAATGCAGATCAAGACGGCTAATATAGCAGTAACCTTTGCAGCAGTAGGTTTCAATATACACAAGGGAAAAAGCAACATCCTTAGATACAACACAATATGCACCAACCAAATCACAGATGACTGGTAAGTTTTGAAAAATGTTGAAACCTTTAGATATATGGGTAGCATGATTGCTAAACAAAGGGGAACTGATGCAGATGTAACGATATGGATTAGTAAAGGACGGACAAGATTTCTACAACTGAAGAACATCTGACACTAAAAACAATTGTAAACCAACGCCTCATTCACAATTTTCAATACGAACGTTAAGAAAGTTCTACTGTATGGAGCAGAAACTTAGATAATCACCAAAAATCCATCATCCAAAAGACACAAGTGTTCGTCAGTATCTGTCTGGACAAGATAATAATGCGGATGTGAAGGAGAAAAAAGTCGACTCCAACTGAAGAGGAAATCAAAAAATAGTGCTTCAGGTAGACAGGACACATATAGAGAAAAGTACTTAACTGCATCACAAGAGTATCCCTCATTTGGAATGATAAGAGGAAGGCCAACGAACATATTACTTCAAGAATTGGAGGCAGATATGAGAAGAATGAACAACGATTGGATAGAACTGGAAAAGGGAAGACACAGGATAGAGTAGGTTAGAGAATACTACTCGATGGCCTATCCTCCATTGGGGGTAGGTCAGTCAGTCAGATGCAACGTAGAACTTTGTACGTAAGTACGTCAGTTCATGTCGCCATACCACATCAGCACAGAGAAGTAATCGTCAATTTAAATCCAATAGTAGAAGAGGTAGTAAAGGTATTAGAAGTAATCGAAGAGGTTAGGATCAGAAGATATTACTCAAGAAGTATGATTCAGTAAGAAAAGTTTAGAAAGTCAAAACCAGAGGGGTTGAAGAACCCAGAAGATTAGGATTTGAGAGAACACAAAGAATAAATGCACCGGCGCCATTGCGAACGATTTTGAACCATGTCATTCAGGGTATCTAACCATTGATTATTATCATCTCGCGGACCCCAACCAGGTAGTCGACAACTACCGACATGACTCAGTCCACTTGTCAATGACTTCATGGATTTCTGTCATGTTTTGGTCTGGCCGCCCCTAACTTTCTTCCAACCTACTCCTACACCACAAAACAAGGCTGGACGAGGCAGTCGGTGGTTCGGCATACACAAACACATGTCCCAACCACCTCAACTGGTGAAGTTTCAATACTTCATCGATTGATCTGCCATCCTTACCTAGCACCCGATTCCTAATAACAGCGTTGCTCACTCGGGTGTCCCACGATATACGAGCAATGCTTCGAAGACACCTATGATCGAAAACCAGTAACCTACGAATATCTTCTACTCTGACTGGTCATGTTTCACAGCCATAAAGTAAGACGGAGCGAACCACTGCGCAGTACACTCGTCCTTTAGTCAGCAAACGGATATCTCGCCTACGCCATAAGTGACGCAGGTTGGCAAAAGCCAATCGAGCCTTCTGTATCCGAGCTGAGATTTCGTCAGTCACCAGGCCATCGGCACTGATGAGACTCCCCAGATAATTGAAGCGGTCTACACGTTCGACTACTTCACTTCCTATCACTAGTTCAGGTGCTGATGTAACCCAATCTTGAAGCAACATTTTGCATTCCGAGGTGGGGAACCGCATCCCGAACATGCTTGCATTGTTGCTTAGGGTGGTCAGAAGACTCTGCATTTTGTCAGTTTCTTCACCAAGTAAGACAATGTCATCGGCATATTCTAAGTCAATAAGCGAGTCACCTGGTAAAAGATCTATTCCCCTGAAAATTCAGACGAGGATAAGGTTATTTCTAAGAGCATGTCTTTGATAAAATTAAAAAAGAATGGAGAGAGTGGACATCCCTGACAGACACCATTTGAAGTAGGTAACATGCACAAAATGGGCAAGTAACTACAACTCAGCGTTTATAAATTGTTTATACATTCAAACAAAACAAACAAAGAAAACTATCATGAAACCATCTTAAAAACAAACATAAAAGAATACGAGATTTACTAAATGTGCGTGAACTACATGAACTAAAAGAAGAAATAACCAGAGTATTATATAATGATGCTAAACGTCGTTTACTTAAAAAATTGAATTTTGAAGAAACAAAATTATAGAAAGATATCATTTTGCGTTTTATTTTTCGAATGCCAAAGTTACACCCAAAAGAATAAAAATCGTTTTCTTTTTTTTTGAGGGAAAGAAAAATATTCTAAACCAATTATTATAAAGATAACAAAAAATAAAATCATCAAAATTATTGAACATTGAATACAATTTCTTTTGTTTTATTCATGAAAAAAAAATAAATAAAATAAACAAAAGGAAAATAAAAGGAAAATAATAAAGAGAGAAGAAAACAAATTACAAAATTGTATGTACTTTTAGTTTCGTTTATAAAATAATAATAATAATAATAGATAGTTCAATGATTCAATAGGGAGAAAATAGGTGGAGTATTTATTTGCAGGCGAGAATATAAGGCTAACAAATGAATGAATTTTCTCTCTCCCTCTCAATTTTTTGTTTTGAAAAAAAACAACATATAAACTAGAAAGTAATTGAGTCATGGGCTAAGTGAGTTGTTTGCGTGTGTGTGTGTGTATGGGTGTGAGTGAGTGTGTTTGTAACAGAAAGGAAACTATGCTTTTGGGAAGCAAAAAATTGATTGGTTGCAGTAAATATCTATATATATATATATATTTTTGGTACTTACTGCCTACACCCGACAGGGTTGAACTCCATTGGTCACGTCTTCTCAACTAGAACTCCGAGAATTTCCCCATGAAGCTAGTCACTAGTGAGCACTGTTACGATATTTTGAGGCAGAGTTTTGGAGGTTTGCGTTTTTACACATTTGATATCATCAATCAGCTACCAAAGACAAATGGGTAAGGTCGCGCAAAATCCCTAGATCAATTAGAGTTAGACATTAACACCGTTGGATGCCGGCCGAGTAGTCCGATGGTAAAGCGTTCGCCTACAATGCCAAAGGTCCCGGTTTCGAATCCTGCGCACTGCTGAGGAGTCCCATACTAGGACGAAACGGCCGTCCGGTGCTTCTTCCAGGTTTCCAATGGTGGTCTAACAATGATTGGTTGACGATTTCAAATGTGTAAAAACGCAAACCTCCAAAACTCTGCCCCAAAATATCGTAACAGTGCTCACTAGTGACTAGCTTCGTGAGCAAATTCTCGGAGTTCTCGGAGTGAGATGTGACCAGTGGAGTTCAAATCTGTCAGGTGTAGGCAGTAACTACCAAAGACAAATGGGTGAGGTCGCGCAAAATCCCTAGATCAATCAGAGTTAGATATATATTTTTATTTTATTTTATTTTTAAGTAATTTACAAAGTTAAAAAAATTACAATCTGTGATGAAATATTTATAAAATTTCTATTGAACCAATTGTTCAATGGATCAGTGTATGTTTGACTTTTATTTAAGTAGTATATAAATTTTTATTAAAAAAAACAATTAGGATTCATAAAATGATCATTATCAATGATGAATTACATTGAATTGTAGTGATTTTTGATTAAGGATTCCGAGGCATTTATTTTTTTATGTTTGTTTAGATAATGAGTTTAAGTCCGCCTCGAGCTCCTCTGAGGCTACTACCGGTTCTTCCTAAGCCCGGATAAAAGGAGGAGCGTTGGGCTTGGGCTTGGCGACCCATCCCATAGAAAACAAACTTGCTAAAAAAACGCTAACCAGAAAATATAGTTCAGACCATTTTAACTCCGCTCTGGAAGTTAGAAGGTCTTCTTTTAGAAGAGTTATGATGTCTGATAATGAAAGCCGAGTTCCTTCGGAAGTTACGAGGCCAGTGCTCCTTCGGACAACCAGAGTAGATGAATTGAATTGATGCATATACATACCATAGGTTCTATGAAGTTTATGTTTCAATAACTAACCAGTTATCTCTTTCGGTTCAAAAATATCTATCGGTTATTATACACAATCTAACTCAAAGATATGAAATTTGTATTCAATTTAGTTAGGTGTTCTAAAATCTCAGGTATACTTGACTCAGATATCAAGTATAACGAAGAATATGTGTATTAGTGTTTCGAGAATTCATCAGTCTTTAAAGATCAAGGCTGATGATAATCATTTCTATTTCTTAAAATTGTTATTAGCTTGGAAAAAAAAACAATAGTGACACCTTATTTCTAATTAAACCAACAAAGCATTTTCTTGTTGATGACAAATGATATTTAAATTCACAGTTATTAGGTGATTAAAGTTCGGTCAACAGCAAAACTTAATTACCATGCTATTCAGCACACATTAACATGACCTACTGATAATCTTGAGGGAAGTGATTCTTTACGTTTTAATGTCGATATATATAACTCCGTCTGGAGCCCCTCTGGGGCTAATTCCGATCCCAAGTCCGGATAAAGGAGGAGGGTTGGGTTGTGAAGTTGGCGACTCCATTCCACAAAAAAACTAACTCGCTAAAAAAACGCTAACCAGAAAAAAATACACATATGGTTTCAACAGTCTTCACAACCCCATAATTCAAATTACTTGTGCTCACTAGTGACTAGCTTCATGAGGAATCTTCTTCGAGTTCTAGTGAAAAGACGTGACCAGTGAAGTTCAACCTGTTCGGGTGTAGACAATAACTACCGAAGACTGTGTATGAGGTTGCGCAACTCCGTGAATTGATCAAGTTAGACATTAACACCGTTATGTACCCGTTCAGTGGTCTAATGGTTGGGGCGTTCGCGCATAATACCGAAGGTCTTGGGTTCAAATCTTGCGGGGTTCAGGAGTCGTGGATGCGCACTGCTTAGGTGTCCCATAACAGGACTTGACGGCCGTCCAGTGCTTCTTCCATGTTTCTAATGGTGGTCTAACACTGATCGATTCATGGTTTCGAAAAAATTAATATATATATATATATATATATATATATATATATATATATATATATATATATATATATATATATATATATATATATATGTAAATGAATACATTTCAACTTGATCGATAAATTTTCTAACAGCACTGCAGAACTAGACAAATATGACCATTGATCACAACTCAATAAATCAATCAATTGTAAATAAAGTGAAGGTGTATGAACATTTGGATAGTGTTATGATCATTAGTTAATATCAAACTGAATTTTTGTTGATATTACTTTCCCTTCAACAATGGATTTAAACATCATTTTATTTTCATATGTGATTAATGTGATTAACATTCTGGTCAAATCACAGAATATGTGTATAATAGAGAGTTTGTATACATTTATATATATGGGTCGACATTCAATTCAATAGAAAATCTTACTTATTTAACTACAACTCAGTAGCAGGTAACATTAATCAAGCAATGAATTCGTTTTTACGAACACAGGTAGGTTACAACACATTCGTTATATAGATATGAATATAGTTGTTGTTTTTCATTGAAAATCAGGAATCGATCTTTGTTAGACAACAATCGCCATATCTATGTAGTGAATATCATTGACTAGTTTCGTGAAGAAATTCTCGAAAGTTGCAATGAGAAGACATGACCAGTTGAGTTCAACCCTGTCGGGTGTAGGCAGTAACTACTGAATATAATGGGTACGATTAGTCAGAGTTAGATATTAACACCTTTGGATCCTGGCTCATTGGTCTAAAGGTTAAGCGTTCGCGATTGCAACTGAAGGTCCTAGGTACGCTCCCCGCTCGTGGATACACACTGCTGGTGTGTTCTACACAAGGACGAAACAGCTATCCAGTGCCTTCAGATTTCTAATAAAGGTCTAACAATGGTTTATTCTTGATTGCAAAAAATCAATCTAACCAATTTCCAAGTTAACCTCTAGTCAGGATATTCTACGCCTTGGAGTCCATTCAACAATGGGAGAAGTTGTTAGAAAGTATTAAATTTATATATATATAAGAGTAAGTAATTTAGTTATATACATATATATTTGTAGAACAGCTTAATCTATTGATTTTGTAAATTCTATAGTTACATTAAGTCATTACTGATTAGTTTCGATGTATTCAAATTCATTTATTAACCAGATAAGAAAATGACAATTCTGTGTATTTAGCTACAGTTACTGATCTAATATCATTACGTAGTAAAATGTTTTATTTACAGTGTTTCTTTCATTTTCGCTCACCGAAAACGAGTAGCAAGTATCAATTTAAAAGGGAATAAGTTTCACCAATGTTTTGTTTCAGTTATAATATAGATAAGATTATTAAATTTTGATGGAATTTTCTTCACTGAAAATACATGAATGAATGATTGTTAGACCATCATTAAAAACCTGAGAGCAATGGATAACCGTTTTGTCCTAGTTTGAGATGCGCATTGCTGAAGAATCTCACGTTAGGACGAAACAACAAGTTTCTAATGGTAGTGCTCTAACAATGATTGATTCATGAATTCAGTGAAAAAAAAACAACAATATCTATAAATCTATAATGAATAGTCATGAATTCCATCGGTTCATGCGTTTTAATGCTCTTTCTGAACGTGTATACGTACAGAAAATGTTGTTCGAATGTGGCTAAGAGGAAAACGAATCAAAAACTATTTTTATCAGTTATCACCTTTTTTTTACACTATCACCTATCAAGATGGTTGGAAGCAGTCGACAGAAAAAACTCTGGACAGGATTTTTTGTGCTGGTTGATACCTGTCAGCACGGTGTATTTGTAATCGTGAGGGGACTGTTATTCTCTGTGGGCATAGAACTCATGTCACCAAGATTTACTGTTCATGATGCTAGTATTTCACTATTCAACTGGACTTTAGTAGTTCTAAGATACTCTGAGTATTACTCACAAGCTGCAAATCATGATAATACGGGTTCTAAGTATTCAGGGTGCCTCAGTTCCCTCAATATTACAACTTTAACGAGCTATTGAGTACCTACTAGCCTGGAACCCGGTCTGAGGTCAAAACAAACCAAAATTTGATAATAATAATTAGTGACCTGTTACAAAAGTATCATTTGTTTTCAAAAATTATAATATGCGGTGTAAACGATGATATTTTAGTCTAGTTAGGAATACGTATGATATTCATAAATATAACTAGATCATAGCCAATGATGGTATATGAGAACTTGAGAGATTTAAACTCAATAGTTGGATGATGTCAATAGAATTTCAAAACTTGGAAAAAATTCTTTAGGTTCAGTCATCTGTGTGTGTGTGTGTGCGTATGCGACTCTGTCATATTAAACTTTTGTATACTACTTTCTTGGATACAGAGTAAATGTCAGTTTGTCAAGTATTTCTTAAATTGATCACTTGTCAAAAAAAGCTACTCACATGAACTGGTATACCTATGATTCAATAATGTAAGCATTAGTAAGTGTGTTTCAATCCAATTTTTTTAAGACTTATAGCCTATATCAGTCACCTATGGCGAAGGTGAGATATCCGTTGGCTGAATTAAAGGACGAGTGTACTGTGCAGCAGTTCGCTCCGTTGTACTGTACGGATGCGAGACATGGCCGTTAAGAGTAGAGGACATTCCGTAGGATTACTAGTATTCGATCATCGAATGTCTCCGAAGCATTGCTCGTGTATCATGGGTCAACCGCATAAGCAATTCTGTCGTCAGGAAACGAGTTCTAGTTAGGGATGCACAAATCAATAGATGAAGTAGTGAAACTTCATCAGTTGAGGTGGTTGGGAACATGTGTTACCGTATACCTAATCATCGACTGCCGTGACGAGCTATGTTTTGTGATGTAGGAGTAGGTTGGAAGAAAGTTAGGGACGGCCAGACCAAAACATGGCACAAATGCATGAAGTCACTGACAAGTAGACTGAGTCATGTTGGTAGATGTAAGCTACCTGGTTGGGAACCGCGAGACGATAGTCACCAATGGTTCGAGACCTTGAATGACATGGCTGAGAATCGTTAGCAATGACGCAGGTGCATTCAATCTTTGTGTTATATGAAATTCTAAGCTTCTGCATTCCTCATAATCTCTATCTTTCTCCTTCTAAATTTATATCACTGAATTATACTTCTCAAATCATATCTTTGCTCCCTAATCTTCTCCATTACTGCTAATATTTCTACTATCGCTATCACTCTTGGATTTGAACTGACAGTTACGTCTCTGTGCTGATGAGGCACGGCGACCTGAACTGATGTACTTACGTACGAAGTTCTGCGTTGTATCTGTCTTGTCTGTCTGTCTGCCTACATCAATAGTTTGAGTTCATTGAATTAGATATTATAGATCTCTGAGTTGGTATGTTGTATTTCAATGACTGAATAATTGTCCTTATTCTTAGAGATGGTGGAGAAAATTTGTAGCTGAGGTGGATGATTGTTGGGAGTGTTTCATTCTGTGAGTTGAGAGAATGCCCATATACTTACCCTGTCTAAATATTCCTATTGACCATTTTCAGTTTACAGATAAATGCATACATTCTAAATCACATAGTTTGCGTTTACTAGTCATAAGAATAATACAATAAACATTGAAAGAAATAATTTACAGTAGACTTGTATTGAGATTATGAACCAGTCAAAGTTAGATAACGATTGCAAACTTGAACATGATAGACAAGTATTTTTCCATAGTATCGGAACCCTTCAGCGATACACACTCACGATCCTACCGCCTTGAATCAAACCAAGGACTTTTAGTATTGCATGGGTCTCGTACTAGGATGTAACAATTATTCAACATTTTAAAATTTACAATAATTATCTAACTTGAATTGGTGTATGATTTTTAATAAAATTCATCAGTCTCTACAACCTCCTATATTGAAACTGTGGTTCATCATTCAGTCAGTCAGTCAGTTGCAACGTAGAACTTCGTACGTATGTACATAAGTTCAGATTGCCATATCACATTAACACAGAGACGTAAATGTCGAAATGAATTCCATAGTGATAAAGATAATAGAGGTATTAATGGTAATGACGAAGAATAGGGTTTGAAGATATTATTCAAGAAGTATAATTCAATGAGATATGTTTAGAAAGACAAAGGTAGAGGTGCTGATGAATTCAGAAGATTAAGATTTGAGAGGGCACAACGAATGGATGCACTTGAGCCATTACAAACGATTTTGAGCCATGTCGTTCAAGGTCTCTAACCATTGGTGACCTTCGCCTCGCGGACCCTAACCAGGTAGTCTACATCTATGGTTCATAATGAAAAATTAATTCCTTAACTAAACAATTTTTAATAGAATTGCTTATTGATTTTCATATATTCAATAAATGTAACAAAAATCATTTTTTTTAAATGAATAATTTTGTTTCATAAAAATTTAATGAATGAGTAATATGAATAATATTTTGAAAATAATTTTTTATTTTGCTTACCATTAACTGTTCATCATCTTCACTAATTTCCGGATTCATTTTACTTTCTCTTGGTGTACTACTACTATTCATCTGTTCAAAATAAAAATATCAACAAACTAATAAGAAGATTCTTACATTTTTTTTCCTTTCTCTCTGTAAATTACTATGATCACACTGTTTGTTGAATTCTTGGAGGAGGAGGATGATGACGATGGTGTTGATGACGAACTATTCACATTAGAGATGAGACATAAACGAAAATACAAATTGTTTTAGGATAGATAAATGAATTAAAGACTATAAATGTATATATTAATTCTCTACGCCTAAATATTTTCCAATCTGAGTAGCATAAGTGTAAAATAATAATTTGAACTAATGAATTCGATTGGTTAATCACAAACAATATTATGGTTAGTTGTTCGTTTTATTCTGTGTGTGTGTCTATCTATCTATCTATCTGTATCAAACACGTAAAATGATTTTTGTTTTAACTGATGAAAAATTGAAAATTGAATATTTAACTTGATTAGAAAGTCAATGTACAATACACTTACATACACTTGAATACGCTCTTTTATACGCAAAGAGTTAACACATTTTATCAATGTCGCCACAATAAAAAGTTACTTATCACTTGAAATTTAAACAATGAAAATGGAGTTCGAATAGCGATAGATAGATAGATTTGAAATTAGTGTGTTCACACTTTAAATCTTTGGTTAAATTGTAGTTTTGAATAAAATAAAAAAAATAAAAGGACACGAATTCAAATAGTTTATACAAACTGAAGCTATTGTCCTATGCCAGTTATAATTTTTAATCATTTTAGTGATGAGAAAAGTTGACGCCCATTTTTTTTGCTCGTTATCTAAATTTTTCCCAAAAAAAATTGATGTCTTCTTTTTCTTCCTCTGAAATTCTTGAATCACAGACACCTACATTTAATTGATGTATGTATGTTATCTACACATACACCTTCTGACCTTAAGAGAGACACCAAAAACAAAAGAAAAGTAACTCATCTCTGTTTGTGTTGATCGAGTAGTTTATATTGACATGAATGTATAAATGCAGTTGTTGGATAACGTTACTATGGTAATTGATGCGAAACATGGCCGTTAATGGTGGGGGACTTTTGTAGGTTACTAGTCTTCGATCATCGATGTCTCCGAAGCATCGCTCGAGTATCCTGGGACAACCGTATAAGCAATGCTGTTGTTAAGGAACGAGTTCTAGGTAAGGATGGCAAATCAATAGATGAAGTAATGAAACTTCATCAGTTGAGGTGGTTGGGACATGTGTTACGTATGCCTTACCACCGACTGCCTCGACGAGCTATGTTTTGTGATGTAGGAGTAGGTTGAAAGAAAGCTGGGGGCGGCCAGACCAAAACATGGCAGAAATCCATGAAGTCACTGACAAGTGAACTGAGTCATGTTGTTAGATGTAGGCTACCTGGTTGAGGTCCGCGAGACGAAAGTCACCAATGGTTAGCGACGTTGAATGACATGGATCAAAATCGTTCGCGATGGAGCAGGTGCATCCACTCTTTGTGTTCTCTCAAATCCTAATCTTCTGGATTCGTCAACACCTCTAGTTTTGTCTTTCTAACCCTATCTCACTGAAATATACTTCTCCAATCATATCTTCTCTCCCTAATCTTCTCCATTACTGCTAATACTTCTACTGTCGGCATCACTTTTGGATTTGAACTGACATGTGCTTGTCTGTGCTGATGTAGTATGTCAACCTGAACTGATGTACTTACGTACGAAGTTCTGCTTTGTATTTATCTGTCTGTCTGTCCATCTATGAAATGTGAAATAAATTTTTTTAGGGAAACTTTGTTAATTCATAGAAAGTGAACAGGGTCACATTTACAACAATTGAAAGTGAAACAAAAATTTTAATTTGATTAAAGTTTTTTTAAAAAAAAATATTATATTTCATATTGTAACTATGGTGATATGCAGAAATAAGATTTATAACAAAAAAACAAAATTAATTGGATTTTTTTTCCATTAATTAAAAACAGCAAATCTAGACTGTTTCGAGTATGTTGTGATGTTGTGATGTTTACCTGTGTGTTATGAGGTTAAAAACAATGAGGTAGATGAATTCATTTCAAACTGCTATAGAATATCGAAGAGCAGTTATTAGAAAATGGTAAAATCCAAAATCACTGAATTAATGGTCAGATGTTGAACGTTGAACTTATTGACTTTAGTCGGTCATTTAGTTAGTCACAAGGTAGAACCTCATACGTAAGTACATCAGTTCATGTTGCCATACCATATTATCACAGGGACGCAAATATCAGTTCAAATCCAAGAGTAATAGCAATAATAGAAGTATTAGCAGTGATGGAGAAGATTAGGGTTCGAAGAAATGATTCGAGAAGTATAGTTCAGTGAGATAGGGTTAGAAAGACAAAGGTACAGGTGCTGACGAATCCAGAAGATTAGGATTTGAGAGAACACAAAGAATAAATGCACCGGCGCCATTGCGAACGATTCTCAGCCATGTCATTCAAGGTGTCTAACCATCAGTGACTATCGTCTCGCGGATCCCAACCACGTAGCCTACATCTACCAACATGACTCAGTCCACTTGTCAGTGACTTCATGGATTTGTGCCATATTTTGGTTTGGCCGCCCCTAGCTTTCTTCCAACCTACTCCTACATCACAAAACATAGCTCGTCAAGGCAGTCGGTGGTTAGACATTCGTAACACATGTCCCAACCACCTCAACTGATGAAGTTTCATTACTTCATCTATTGACCTGCCATCCATCACTAGTACCCGTTTCCTAACTATAGCATTGCTTACTCGGCTGTCCCACGATACTCGAGGAATGCTGAACTGCTTGAAATAAAAACCAGTCATTCTAAAAAAGAACATCGTTTCAAAATAATGGTTTTTAAATTTTTACTAACTTGAGGCACATTTCAAACCATTCAAATAATAATCATATTGACACTCATTGTTTATTTATTTGCAAAATTTTTTCACAGGCTGTTCAATGTCTAATACTTAAGAGGACTGATTCGTTTTCGTTCATTTCTGTTGGAATATTCTTAAATTTGAGCAGTTTGAAAATCCCAGCAGTAGACTATTGGTCTGTCTTAATCTAAAGGACGATTAATTTTTCAGATATCTGGATATTGTCATTCTTGTTCCTGTCTTCCTGGTCTTAATTCATCCAAATGTAATGAGTTTAGATTAACTGCCAGTAATGTTGTTGCGTTTACTAACAGTGTTTAACAATAATTGGCTATCTATGAGGAACTCACTCATCCCTTGTCCGCGCCAATCATAGAAGATAATAATACTTTCATGTGAATATTCAAGTTTTAAGAAAACTAAATAAGTATGGTGGTATATAAGATGTTTTACATGTCAAAGTAATCAGTAGGAATATATATGAGGTGTATTGTGGTGGTGTTTCTTTCTCTGAGATGGATGTTTTGGTTGTGGAGCTTTCATTGTTCTTCTTCTGAACTACATCATCAGCACAAACTTCGAACAGAAGTAGTGAAGAATTCGAATTTCTCCACGTTTGACCTGTATAACTTGTTCTGTTAACCTCGATCTTGATTGGTTGCTATTGATCTTAAACCTGTCGTTGTTTGCACCTTCATTTTGATTGTATCCCCCTTTTGATCTGTTTCCTGATCATCCTATGGCTATCTTCCAAAAGAATGGCTACACACGCAATTTCATCAAAAAACATCAACTGAAATCGTCAACAGAAGCGAAATCAAGTACAGGAACCAATGAACCGATCATCTTAACATGCGTAAAAGATATTATCGGAGCATACAGCACGACTACTGAAACCATTTGGAATAGGTGTGGCAAACAAACCAATAGTATCACTTCAATTAATCCTATGTAGACCAAAGGACAAAATGATAAATGAAGAAAAACCAAATATCACCTACAAAAAACAATTGCTCAGACTGTGAAAAACACTACATAGGACAAAATGGACGGCCTCTTCAGCTTCGTTTACGTGAACATCAATTAGTAGTCAAACGGCACAAAAATTCTTCGCTTATATCAATACACACCGACAACTATGGACACACATTTGATTGGAACAATGTGGAAATACTGGGTAGGGGGAGGACAAAGAATACTAGGGAATTTTTAGATGCTTGGTACTCGAGTTAATCAGCTCTCAATAAACAAGCCGACATTGACCCAATTTATCAATCAATCAGAAAAATCATAGGCAAGTATAGGATCAAGAAACAGATCAAAAGGGGGATTCAATCAAAATGAAGGTGCAAACAACGACAGGTTTAAGGTCTACAGCAACCAATCAAGATCGAGATTAACAGAACAAGTTATACAGGTCAAAAGTGCAGAAATTTGAATGCTATTCACCTCTATCTGAAGTTAGTGTTGATGATATTGTTCAGAAGGAGAACAATGAAAGCTCCACAACCAAAACATCCATCTCAGAGAACGAAACACCACCACAATCATCCACCTGAGCTACAAATTTTCTACACCATGAGTTGTATTGTTTTGTCACATACAAAAAGTTATGTATGGTAAAATCGAGATGTAGAACGTTACAATAATAGTTGTTGTGGTCGTGAACCCAACATGTTGATTATAACACTAAATGGCAATTTTACAAAAATAAAGGTAAATGTGTAGAGATTAAAAAAAAGACTTATAAAACACTTGAAGATAAGGTAAACATTTAGTAAACATTTAGAGAGACTGATTGACCAGTAGGAAGGCAGGTAATATCTTTAACTTCGGTAAAAGCGAATGATTTTTACCATGAGAAAAAAAGAGTGTAAGCAAATTTGAAAAACAAAACAAGATCAACAAAGATGACTGGTAATTAGGCAGTTTTCTGTGGAATTCAATCCAACTTCCCACCTCCTACAACTACAACACGAAATATTTCATAAGATTCATTTGTATTAGCTAGTTTGAATCTTCTCGTTGATGTTTCGGAATGAAATTGATCAGTTTCCTTTGAGATATATATATCCTGTTCAGATTACCTCGATATTGTTATTAAGTTATCCTCATTCTGAGCTGAAATGGATGGTGACCAGTAGTTGATTTTAGGATGTATGCTTAGTCCTCCTATTTAGCGCTCGTCAGCTGTTGGCCATCTGGAATATGGTAGCTAGTTAAATAACTTAGTAGCGTTTAAAATGATCAGTACTTGGTTGAAGTCTCAGAGTGAACATGAACTTTGAGATGCATGTACATGGAAGACGAATGATTGGTTTGACTTTTATCATACACTAATACTGATGATCTATATATATATCATGTTCTCAAAAGTACCGTAGGATTCAAGGCTTCAGACGGTAGTAAAATTCTAGATGAGTTACCCAGTAAATTAATAGACAGGTGTTTAGTTGTCTTCACTTGATAAAATTATATTTCAGTGAATAACTAACCAAATTCAAGATAGTGATTTGTTTTTATAATTTTTACTCGAAATTAGGAGCTAAAGGAAAATGACTTATATTTAAGTCACAGGTGACAACAGGGAAATCGATAAACATCAGTCACACAACCATACTGTGTACATGACTTACTTACTTACTTACTTACTAACTCCTGTTACCTCCAATCGAGCATAGGCCACCGACCAGTTTTCGCCAACCAACTCTGTCCTGGGCTTCCCTTTCCAGTTTTTGTTCATTCTTCTCATGTCTTTCTCTATTTCTCAGCATAATGTGTTCATTGGCTTTCCTCTTTTACTTTTACCTTAAGGGTTCCATGTGAGGGCTTGTCTTGTGATGCAGATAGGTGCTTTTCGCACTGTGTGTCCTATCCACTTCCACCGCTTCTTCCTCATTTCCTCCTCCACTGGAATCTGCTTTGTTCTCGCCCACAGTACGTTGTTGCTGATGGTGTCTGGCCAACGAGTCCGAAGTATTTTGCGTAGACAACTGTTCATTAATACTTGTATCTTCTGGATGATGGCTTTCGTAGTTCTCCATGTTTCCGCTCCATACAGTAGAACTGTCTTTACATTTGTATTGAAAATCCTGATTTCGGTGTTGATTGATATTTGTTTGGAGTGATAAAGTAAAGTAGTTTTAATCAAAATCTATTTCTAGTTATCACTAATAAATTACTCATGCTTTCAACTTGCATGCGATTACCTAACAAATGGGTTAAAATTCCAGACAGTCATTTTAAAGTTACCCAAGATCACTAGAAACAAATAGCTACACACAACTATTTTTTCTAATAGTTTCTCTAGCTTAGTTTATAGAGAGAGCCAAGGAGAATCACGTACTATACAAGATGGAAATTTAGTTAAAGATTCATTGACAATGAACATCAACGGTTCGATATGAGATCATCTCTTGAACTTCAGAGATTTGTGGCTATCACATTTTCGATAGTGGACGATTGGATCCAATTGATAGAAAACCTTGGATAGCGATTTTTATGTTAGTTGGTAAATGGTCAGTAAATCGTATCTGAAATCTCGATAGTGAATTGATGAATCTGCATCACCCATCTTTACATTTGAAGATGTTATCACAGAGTTATTTACAATCCCATATTCAAAGAATACTTACTCTCTGAGACAAAGCTTAGAAATATGGTTTACTAAATTTGATTACGCTTGATCTATTTCAAATAACTAACAGTAAATTAAACTATCTGATGATTATATCAATCAATCAGTCGATAAATGGTAACCCCTGTTGCATAATCAAATCCAATTTTGTTTAAGATAAAACCGGAAGACTAAGTGACTCCATGTTTCAATGTATCTTTTTAGATAATCAAAGACTACTGGCAGGAGTTGTAGGACTCATTATGAACGCGTATATCAGCGCATTCGTGAAAGAAAAATACTACTAATACACAAGATTCTCACCAACCATTACTGATTAGTCAGTCAGTCAGTTGCAACGTGGAACTTCGTACGTATGTTCATAAATTCATGTTGCCATACCACATTAGCACAGAGACTCAAATGTCAAATCAAATCCCGTAGTGATAAAGATAGTAGAGGTATTAATGGTAATGAAGAAGATTAGGTTTTGAAGATATTATTCAAGAAGTATAATTCAATGAGATAAGGTTAGAAAGACAAAGGTAGATGTGCTGACAAATCCAGAAGATTAGGATTTGAGAGAACACAAAGTATGGATGCACCGGCGCCATTGCGAACGACTTTGAGCCATGTCATTCAATGTCTCTAATCATTGGTGACCTTCGTCTCGCGGACCCCAACAAGGTAGTCTACATCTACCAACATGACTCAGTCTACTTGTCAGTGACTTCATGGAGTTCTGCAATGTTTTGGTCTGGCCGCCCCTAGCTTTCTTCCAACCTACTCCTACACTACAAAAAAAAGCTCGACGAGGCAGCCGGTGGTTAGGCATACGCAACACGTGTCCCAACCACCTCAACTGATGAAGTTTCATTACTTCATCTATTGATCTTCCATCCTTACCTAGCACCCGTTTCCTAACGACAGCATTGCTTACTCGGTTGTCCCACAATATACAGGCAATGCTTCTTAAAAATCTATGATCGAATACTAGTAACCTACGAACATCTTCCTCTCTTAACGGCCATGTTTCACAGCCATACAGGAGAGCGGGGCGAACGGCTGCGCAGTACACCCGTCCTTTGGTCAGCAAACGGATATCTCGCCTACGCCATAAGTGACGCAGGTTGGCAAAAGCCAATCGAGCTTTCTGTATCCGAGCTGAGATTAGTGCGGTCAGCTTAAAAGAATTTATTAGCAATTAGGATATTGTAGTTATACCGTACTGATAATTATCAACAAATATGAAACTAAGTTCAGAGATTCCTGTTAATTTCTTCCAAGGAATACTTTCTCATTCTAATTGTCACCACAATCAAATTCGCAATACTTGAAATAGTAATGAAACTGACCGGTTACATGGATTAGTGTAGTTGGAATAAGAAATAAAGATGGTTTAAATAATAATACACAATTTCCA
>CALYCR020003379.1:0-12500 GCA_944470395.2 Schistosoma turkestanicum
TAAAACTGTTTTCATATTACGATTTACAAATGAGGAGATAGGCATTATTCAGCCTGCCGCACACCAGTCGTCATACTACCGATAATATAGAATGTAAAGTGAAATTGTAGAAACAGCCAATGAGACACTAGAAGAACAAGAAGAATATTCCGTGAAGCAAAAAACAAATTTCGAAAGTCAGTTTACGTGCATCTAGTCTTTACCTGACTTTCAATCGATGGACAATGTGCTGTGACCAAAACTCTGGGTTTTCCAAACGCATCTTGATTTTGCATGGTGCAAACGTACAATGCGTTGCCTAAGCGACGTTGTTGTACTCACCAGTGTGTGGTGTGCCTGAGGTTAATTGTTTAGTCCAGCATTGTTGGTGTATGTCACACTAATTGTAGGTGATGATCTTTACTTGACCCGATCATTCTTTCGACTGAGAATGATCATCAGGATGCTCTCATGCTTCCATTTTTGCCTGAATGCAGTAATTTAGAGCTTGTCAACTTATTTTGTGAGTGTTCCATTAATTACTGCGTCAAACATGACCTAATCCTGTTCACTAATTCCTGTTGATGTGTAAAAAACGTGAACGATATTAACAGGGTAAATATATTTTGATAACAATTATTCCCATTGGGAGGATCTTTCAAACATGGCCTATCTTACTGCGCTATAAACAAGCTTAGGCGAGCTTGATCCTTTTAAGGTTGTGTCAATCATCCACTTACCTTTTCAACATGAATGAATCTTTGCTGCATATTCCCAATATAGTCACTAATTAATTGAACGAAAACATTTTTTTATCATTCATATTTAAATAGTTATTTTTCCATGCATTTTCAAGAAAATTTAGTCACAACATCTAGAAATGTAACCTCCGAAATAAAACAGTGATAAATTGATTTGCCGTAGTAATTTTAATTCTAAATAAATCATTCACTTCTACTGATTATTGATAATGATAGCAGAAATAATATGCTAACGATAAAATTATGGCAGAAGTCAATTGAATATGGTCCGTTTTAATAAACTGTTTATCATCAGGACCATTTTTGTAATTAGGAGATAGTGCACCTACATGTTTGATGTTCAAAAGGCTGCTAATGTAGTCGAAAAGTAATGTACTGACGAAAGCCTACATCGCTCATCCCCAATATGTTGGTAATCAAGATATCTATGTAACTAATAATCTGAAATTATTGCTTTATCCCTACATATAAATAAAAATTGAGAAGGATAACTGAAAAGAATTGCTGTGAACTTCAGTCTGTATGAGTGAGGGTTGAAACATAAAAGTTTGACTTTCGATTGCTATGCAAACGAAATTGTCGATATAGTTATATAATTAGTAACCTTAAATTAAAATTCAACTGCCTAATCACCATTCACATTATACGAGACGAAGATCGCAAACATGATAGTTATGGTCAGCAGTAACCGGAATTTCATCATCGTTATTCTATGCATGGAGTTAACTGTGTTTGGTAAAGAGTGAACAGTAGTTCTTGTTTACAATTTATATATACTTTTTAGATTGGTTCATCTCTATCACAAACAATTGAACAGATATAAATATCAAGGGATATGAATATTTGAATAATTGAACTAATAACAATTCAACAAACGTTTTTTTATTGAAAAAATTTATACTACGCATATCTAATGATACTTTGTCAGGTGATTGTGTGAACATTGTTGTCATGATTATAATTAAACTGTCCCTAAAACAGTGATTGTAAGAGATCGAAGGACAAGATTCATTATTGACAAAATAGAGTAATAAAATCGTATGAAATAATTGAAATATAACGATATCGTCTATCATAAAGATAATTATGCTACAATAACGATTATAGAAATGTTTTTCTAATAATAGTAATAAACAAATTAGTTGCAAAGATAAAAGTAGTTGTAATTGTGAAAGTAGAATGATTATTGGTAATTTGGAAGGGATTTCCTGTCATGGAAGGAAATAGTACGAAAAAGCAAAAAAATTCAGACACCATCAATTTCATTTCATAAATAAATCAACTTGAGTATTTACAATAATCAGTAATAAGAAACATGTTGTTATGCAATCACAGTATTCATTAGAATTATATAATTAATCTTCTTTTTTGTTTTACGATAAACATTATGAAAAATTAGAAAGCAAACTTTATCGTTGGTCAAAAGACTGTCTCAGAGAATGACATTACTATCTTGACCCTAAACCTTAACCTAACTTTTTTAGTTCTCATGCATGAAATTTTGTCTACATTGAGGGCTTGTTGTAAATTCATCACATATATATTGAACAATATCATGATTTATTATTTGAAAGCAGTGTTACCTTTAGAAGTTAATTTTGTTTTCATGTTTCATGCTAACTCTGGTAATGAAAATTCACTGATAAGTCATTTATAACTTATTCATATGTTGAATGCAAGAAAACACTGTCACGTTTTTTTTTAAAAAGCGATCAAATTGTAGTTCAATCCGAATTTTTTAACAATCCAACAACATTATCAATAATCTAATCCCGGAAAACCGTGGTATTACAAAAACGTTTTCAAATCAATGCCTACGTGGACCACACTGATATAACACAGCGCGGCTAAGTCACGTAGCTGTGTTACTTACTAGGTGAATATATTTCTTCACACAGATCTACATTCTTCCTGTTTGCAATAGAAGTTTTTTTCAATTCGAAAGGGAACTGTCACCTTGTAATGTGAAAGCTGCAGATTTTCAGCAAATCAACGTCTTCGGGATAAATGCTCTCACACAAATTACGGGACATGCGAATCGATAAATAAATGCTAACTGACTAGAATAAGTGCAGTAAAGAGAACACTGTAACGTTCTGAGAAACGACCTGAAAGAATAAGTATGCAGCCGAAATGACGAAACCCTTTTATTGACCATTGTTGTATAGGTGTTGGGTTGAGAATTACAACTGTTGTCTAGATGGAAAGATCTGACTGCCAGCCATAAGAACACGGAATATTGGAGTCATGATTTATTTGAATTCTACGCAGGAGCTGATTTTATTTATTATGTTGGATAAAAGTTTTCTCGGCAGTTTGAGTTACAAATGTGGAAGTTCAGTATTTGACAAACGTGATATGTACTTGTTGCCTCCTTACAAACAACAGCATGTTGAATGTAGAACTCATTTTTTCTACACAAGGTTTGAACTCTGAACTATATGCGGAATAAATTATTCTGACTGCATCTCGATATATTTCTACAAAAAGAACAAAATAAGTTACACAACATATAACCATCAAATTTCAATTATTTATTTCAATTAATTTTATGCTTACGAAGAATATCCATACCGAATCAAGATAATTAAATATCGGAAAAGTGATGCGCAGAAAACGTAGGACAACATGTTCGCGGAATCCTATGGAATTTCATATTCGTTGTGAATTAATTTTAACAACAGTCGATAAACATAATTCTAGTTTACTATTATAGTAACGTCGATTATTACCTTTTTGAAAAATAATGGTTTAACAATTTGTTTTTTTCTTGAAAAAATTGACTAATCAATAAAACAATATTTAAATTGAATGTATTTGCTAGAATTATCATTTCTAGCCTATTATTATTATTATTCACATTATGATTCCTATATTGGTAACAATAGATGCATATCATTCTAAACATGATGTACACTGACGTTTTGTCCGATTCTCATGTCGAACTGAAAAAAAATCCGAAATTCATATGGATTGTTGTCGTTATTTTGTCTACAACACGATCATGTACTCAATTATTGTGGAATCTATTTTGAAGGCTTTGTTTTTGGAAAATCCTTCCATGTTTATATATTTGTGTTATGATCTGACTGACTCTTTTTTTCGATATTTTGGTACTCTAGATGATCCCATTTTTGGATTTCATCATTTGTATCTTGTTATTATTTCTATATCTTGTGCTTATAATAAAGTTTCTGGTAGCACTTATTTTTCGAAGATCTAAACTTATTGTCGTGATTAGAAAATCAAAGGTGTATTAATGTTTTGATAATTGTCTGTATTTGCTTTTTTGATTAAAAATAGAATCGTTCTTTCCAATTTAATATCAATCGTTAGTTACGTGATATCCGGCCACGAAAGAGATAGGTTTGTCACGAATTTCTTCTGAACACATAAATTAGGGTTGAATGTACGTATTTCTATGGCTTCTGCTATGTGTAGGAGACGGGATCGAACTCCGTTGGGACATGATGAAGGTGTACGATAGATCACCTGAAAATATCTAGATTTATCTACAATGCGACCACAATCTACCAGGTACGCTAAGATAGGTCTTCGTATTTTTTTTTACAGACCCTTCGTAAACCATACTGGGAGATGTTCACTCACGTGTAAGCAACTGCTCCATAACCAACCTCAGAGGCATCAGGTTCGTCGATTCAGTTCCTGATTACTCAAACTACAGTAAAATAAACTATTTTACGCATGAGGTTCATCCAATTCAGCCACATGAACATGTATAGCTCGTTTATGTGCCGGTCCCATTCTCTTTCAGATTTATATAATTTTTAAAAAAGTAGTTAGGTACAAAGGCAGACAAGATTTCCGTCTTCAGCGGTAAGTTTGCCAACTCAGGTCTTTGAGATCAGAGCTAGTAGTCAGAAAGCCTTCCATAGTAAGGCATTGCCTGATCGGCCTCGAGCAGTTGTCCCTTGGACTGTTCGGTCACTTTTCCAGGTATATAAGGCCCACAACAATCTATCTTTCTTTTCCAGTCTTTCAAGACACAATCTTCCACGGTGTGATCAGCCAGGTAGTGACAATCACCTTCAAACCCGTAACAGCACGCGAGACCAAATCGGTCATCATTATATCCTTCCCACACCCGCTAATACTTATCTCTACAACTAACTCTAATCAGATAACCGTATCTGACTGCACCGCTAATGCAAACGAAGCGAGTTCACGAAACGTCATTCCTGGTCTCTAGAAACCCTGTTCTATACTATGTATTGGAGCATTTAATTTTCAGAAATTGTGTCAAATAGGGCAATAGGCTTCCTTAGTTAGGTCTTTTGAATCTCGTGCCGTCGAAGTATGTTTCGTCTCGGAAACACGCATACAGGATCCTAGTAAAGTTAATAATCTGATTTCACTTTGTCAAAATAAAGAAGAAGCCTGATTTATTCTTCGTGTATCCGGAAACCTTGATGTTGCTTCCCGACCACGAAGAGGTAGTCGCCAACACAGACCCCTCAAAGGCACCAGTATTGCTCAACTCGAGGCCACCTTAGGCATTCTAGGGCTACGACCCTTATATGTCGAGGCATTTGGCTAATCATGGTCAACCAACAAGCCTGCTGCACATGCACATCGCTGCGTTGATGTGCAGCACAAGGTTTCTCACTGTAGCCAATAGTAATCGCCCCTGCCACTTGCGGGAACATACATGTTGTCTAGATTGGTCTGCAGACAAGTTGGACATCCAAAGAGTACGCACACGAGCAGTAACCCCCGCCCGGGCACTTATGAATCGAGAAATCCCAGCAACCAAACCACAGTTCACAATACCTAATCAGCAAGGGCGGTAAGGCGGGCTTACCCAGCTAGACCTGGCACCCCGAAGCGGTTGACCGAGCCACCCAAGCATTGCACTAACCAGCAGCCATTACAACCGTCTGGCCTCCAACTGCCTTGCGTTGATACAACCGATCGAGGCCCGTCTTACCCCGCATAAAGTTTAAGATCGAGTTTGTCCCACAAGGTCAGCTAGAACGTACACCCTTCCATGAGTAAGATGTCATGAAATCGACCAAACGCAAGCGCTCAGCCAAGCAGGGTTCATCCCACAGAAGTAGGCAGACATCATTGGTGTTCAGTACCCTTTCAGCACTTAAGCACCGGAGCCTAACTGGAAACCCTTGCTCAAGAGGCCTCGACGCCAGTTCTTACACTACATCGAGCGAAGCATGTAATGGACAACTACATAGGGTTGGTGTCAGTAGTAAAGGATGTTTGCAGCTGCTTCCTCGAAAATAGGGTCCATAGCCGCCCTCCATCATCCTACTACATACATTTCAAGTTTATTCGCTACAGGTTCCTCAGGTTACACATGGCGTCACCTATCCTTGAATTCCCGTACTTTTAAGAGAAGTAAGAACCCTTTGATATCGGGGTCTTGACGCCGGTTGACGCTCCGCCCATAAGAGCAGAATGTTCATGGCAGCCGCATACGATCTGACGCCTCGCCTGAGGCCGCTTTAGTATCGCTGGAGCCCTGTCACTTAAAGGGTTACTTGATTCAGCAAACCGCAGGTTACACATAGTGTCACCTATCCGTCAATTCCATAAAGTTACAAGAGCACCACCAATATCGCTGATCTCGGTGAATAGCAAAGGGATGTTTCGCCCCTATGATCAAAGTACTTGCCCTCATCTTACGGCCTCATATAGACATCATAACAGATGGACGATCCGATGATCGTCTGTTCACATAACCAAGACACCGTGTAGTTCTTTAAGCCTAGTCGCAGTAGACCGGCCTCCGATCTGCTATCCATAATTCCTCTCATTGTTATGACTACCGGAAGGTGTCGAATCACCTTCACTGAACCGCCCACCCTGTTAACATACGCACGATATCTTTCATTTAGTTCTGCTGTGTTATACTTTCTCATCTTAGCGTTCCAAGACGCTCTTAGTCTATGGTCTGCACAGATAATGCCGTCAATCACCCACGCTACATCACCTTTGAAGGCGATGAGGTCGGGTTTCAAGTAGGTACGCTCGTTAGGAATACGAGCCTCACTCAACACTGAGTGCCCTGCACGTCTTAACGATCCTGCAAGTTTTAGCATTACGCGGTTATGTCTTGCTATTCGCAACCGCTGAACCCGTTTACAAATTTGTAATATATGAGTAAGTGTTTCGACCTTACAACAACCCCCAGAGCAGTTAAGGTATTCTCTACCGTGTCTACCTCTTGCGCATCGCGCTTTGGTTGATAGAGCATGTCCGCGTATCTGAATCGCCTTCTTGTACATCCAGGGAAACATACTCCCAGCTATGTTCGCGACTATTTTGCCAGCTACTTTTATTGGTTGTGTCTCCCGCACCAGAGAAGTTTGGAAAGCATTCGATAGCTTTACAAGGTTCAAGACCTCACATGACCCCGAGGCGAGGGCCGTAAGACGCTTCGCACGTCTAAGCGGTACAGTTAAATGTAATGATTCGACACCCAGACCGCCGTCCTGTATATGAGCATGCAAGAAACTATTGGTCGTGTCCTTGGGTAGACCAAGCCATGATCGGACCCATTTCCGAACTCTCACGTCAATTCTAGCCAAATCCGTTATTCTCACGAAGTCGAGCTGGCCAACTTATTGAAGTCTCGGGAGGCAGTATCCCTTCAGAATTCGCAAGCGCTGTATTGCATCAAGCGTTGCATTTTCTATTTCTTGTAAGAGTCTCTCGACCACTGCCCATAGTGGCTGTTTGGTGATCCCGCGGTGGGAAAACCGGATACCAAGATAGTCGAAACTGTCGTTCACTCCCAAAGTGACCAAATGGTATACCGCCAACCATGTACGATTCAGGAACAACACACACTATTTTCTGCTTTTCCAGCGCTCTGATAGTCAGCGCTTTCGGCTTTGCAGCGTTAATCCCTAGGCCAGCTTTCCCTTGGGTGTCCGCTAGTGAGTTGAGCTTAACCTGCATTCCCGCAGTGGTCTCTGCGAAAAGCATTACGTCATCGGCAAACAGCAAGGCACCCAGTTGCCCGCCACCAATGCACGCTCCGCGTCTGTTATCTACCTGTCTTAAGACTTCATCCATACACAGAATGAATAGCAGTGGCGAAAGATGGTCACCTTGTCTCACCCCTTTGTCCACCTGCACCGTGTAACCTATAACTGTCGTTCTGGAAGTTCGATAGCAGTTCTCCATGTACTTATCTAGGGGAGTGGGGACCCCATACATTCTCGCTACACGTACTATCGTATCATGAGATACAGAGTCAAACGCCTTTGAGACGTCGACTGAACACATGACCAGGTTACGCGATCTAATTTTCGCTTCGCGTAGGACCGAGTGGACTGCGACGACGCCTTCGAAGCATCCGTCTCGCCTAAGGAATGCGAGCTGCGGTCCAAGTGTCGGAATTCGCTCAATCCATCTTCTCGCCAATATGCTATGCAAGCAGCGCACCACCACCGATGTGATGGCTATCGGCCGATAGTCCCCTGGGGACTCCGGATTATCAACCTTCGCAATAAATGTTACCCGAGCTAGATTCAGGTGTGCTGGTACCGCTTCCAGCGCTAATATAGTATTTAAGAGCCCCGCGACATGGCTATGCCGCCGTTTGTACAGTTCTCTCGGTCTCACGCCATCAAGACCGGGAGCAGTGTTACCCATACGCTTCAGTGCAGTGGCCACTTCTGTGGTTGTTATAGGCCGAATCAGCTCCCACTGACTGTCCATTATTCTGGCTGCCGGACGGTCGTCAGCAGCGCTTGTGCTCGACATGAGACTACACCAGTATTCCTCAAACCCGGGAGGGTATGTCTGCTTTACTTTGTAGAGCGTTTTCCACGCTCTAGATAGCACCGCGTGTGCCGCCTTCCTGTTGTTGATCCGTATCAACCCCGTCATAGCTTTCGAGTTTGCTTTTCTAACCTCTCTACGACTTAGTTCTGCCGGTCCCCTTGGCTCGACCCGGCTCCTAGTCGGCTTACGCGAGTAGGGAAATGATTTAACAACGTACCGCTCAAGACGTTCTTGAGCATATGGAGTATAGATATACGGCATATATATGTATATATATGACAAATATGGTCTTTTCCCAATCAGGGACGTACAGGTACGCCCATTGACCCGAGTCCGATCGCCGCGCCACAGCATGAATAGATCATATAGTATTATAGTCGTTTGCTAAAAACGATTTAATATTCTCACGCTCAAACCACAAAAAGATATTGGTGTCGACACGCGTTCATCAAGAACTATGCGCGTTTTATGGTCATCGCTCTGGCAAATAGCCAGACCTTGTGCGCCTAGACGGATAGTGTCCAGACACACGAGGAATACGAAGGCTGCGAGCAGCCACGTTACGGATACTTTACACATTCACATTGAGGCTGGGATTCGGACTTAGAGGCGTTCGGTCTTAGTTCCCACGGATTATTGTACGACCCTTCTTCAGCCAATCGGCCATAAGGGCGAACCATTGATCCGCGCTGTCTGTTATCAAAACTAGTCACAGCAGCCACCGTGAATGTATTAAGCGACATTAGCCGCAGCGATGTATCCACCGCCGCGTTTCTAGCAGGAACCACGAAGCGGTTTTCGGCTCAATAAAACCAAAAGGCTCCATATATGCGCGTCACACAAGCATAGCCCTTCAATTAGATGACGAGGCATTTGGCTTTATTCCTGGTCAACCAACATGCCTGCTGAACATGCACATCGCTGCGTTGACATACAGCACAAGGATTCTCACCGTTGCCATCAGTAATCACCCCTGCCCCTTTCGGGTACATACATGTTGTCCGGGTTGGTCTGCAGACAAATCGGATATTCAAAAAGCGCGCACACGAGCAGTGGCCTCTGCACAGGCACTTATGAATCAAGAGATCCCACCAACCAAACCACAGCTCACAATCCCCAATCGGCGAGGGCGGCAGGGCGGGCTTATCCTTCCGGACAAGGCACCCCGTAGCAGGTTACCGAGCCACCCAAGCAGTGCACTAACCAGCAGCCATTACAACCGTCTGGCCTTCAACTGCCTTGCGTTGATACAATCGATCGAGGTCCATCTTGCCCCACATAAAGCTAAAGATGGAGTTTGTCCCACATGGTCAGCTAGAACGTACACCCTTCCATGAGGAAGATGTCATGAACTCGACCAAACGCAAGCGCTCAGCCAAGCAGGGTTCATCCCACAGAAGTGGGCAGACATCATTGGTGTTCAATGCCTTTTACAGCACTAAAGCACCGGAACCCAACTGGAGACGCTTGTTCAAGGGACCTCGACGCCAATTCACACACAACATCGAGTGAATCATGTAAGGGTTCAGTGCCGCCCTCGAGCATCCTACTACGTCCATTTAGGGAATTTTCCTACGCTTAAGGATCGGAACCCCCAGCGTTCGCAGCGACTTTAGCCGCAGCGATGTTTCCACCGCCACGTTGCCTAGCGGGAACCCGAAGTGGTAGCCGCTTAAACCGAGGCAAGCTCAGGAATTTCGGAAATCCGCCCCTCATATGACGAGGCATTTGTATATGGACTGTTATCAATGCTCGCGATAGTCACTGCGAACCTCGAGTCTCATAGCAGACCTTCAGCTTGGTTGAATTTCTTCACTTTGACATTCAGAGCACTGGGCAGAAATCACATCGCGTCAAAACCAATCAGTGGACATCGCAATGCTTTGTTTTAATTAGACAGTCGGATTCCCCTGGTCCGTGCCAATTCTGAGTCAGCCGTCGCGCGCCAGACCATGGAAGCACAAGGGCTTGACGCTAGCTGCACGACACTAACAGCTGAAACCGCCCACGATCGACCCGGGTCAGAGTCCAGTAACCTCACCACAATGCGCACCGAAGCACACAAAGCAGCAAAGAAACCAGCCCCTAACTGGACCGACACGTATCTGATCTCGGCCTGTCTGACTCGGCCCTCAGAGCCAATCCTTCTCCCGAAGTTACGGATCCAATTTGCCGACTTCCCTTACCTACATTGTTCAATTGCCAGAGGCTGTTCACCTTGGAGACCTGCTGCGGATATGGGTACGGCCTGCCACGAAAATTATACTGCCTCGCTCGGATTTTCAAGGGCCGACAAGAGCGTTCCGAACACCACAAGAAGGGTGGTGCTTTACGGAGGCTAGCCCCCTATCTCCGGACAAGCCGATTCCAGGGGATGGATGCACTCCTAACAAAGAAAAGAGAACTCTTCCCAGAACTCTCGCCGACGTCTCCGAGGTCGGCTGCGTTACCGCGCTGGGCGCACGCCAAATAAAAGGCTCGACGCACACCAATTTCCTTGGACAAACACTCCTTAGCGGATACCGACTTCCATGGCCACCGTCCTGCTGTCTAGACCAACCAACACCTTTTGTGGTTTCTCATGAGCGTCGCGTTAGGCACCTTAACCGAACGTTTGATTCATCCCACAGCGCCAGTTCTGCTTACCAAAAATGGCCCACTTGGCACTCACATTCAATGCAAAACTCCAATTAAGCGAGTTAAGCTTCTCACACATTTAAAGTTTTCGACATTAGGTTGAGGATGATTTATCCCCAATGCCTCTAATCATTCGCTTTACCGGATAAAACTGTTTATTTCTCAGAATGCCAGCTATCCTGAGGGAAACTTCGGAGGGTACCAGCTCTTAGATGGTTCGATTAATCTTTCGCCCCTAAACTCAGGCGGATAAGCCGACCATTTACCTTCACTTTGCCTTTCACACACGCAACTGCTAACTCAACAAAATCAAGCCATCAGCCGACCAGCCGAAGCCAGTAACTTTCGCTCCTGAACAATGAAAACATTCTTGGCAAATGTTTTCGCTGTAGTTTGTCTGGCGGCGATCCCAGAATTTCACCTCTAACACCGCCATACAAATGCCCCCGTCTGTCCCTCTTAACCATTACTTCGGATCCGAAAACCAACAAAATAGAACCGAAGTCCTATTTCATTATTCCATGCAAGAATTTTCAGGCGCATAGGCCTGCTTTGAGCACTCAAATTTGTTCAAAGTAAAGATGCCGTCCGCTCCCGACACCCGGTTAAAGGCATCCGGAAGCATGCCAACAGGACAACAAGACAAGCTCATCATCCCATCAACACCCGTAATCACAGACACGGCTGAAAGGCTGCACAGTTACTACACCGAGCCGAACACAGGTCCTGATCGTAACCAAAACCGCGAACAAGCAACGGCATGCCACCGCACAACCCAGATTCAACTACGAGCTTTTTAACTGCAGCAACTTTAATATACGCTTTTGGAGCTGGAGTTACCGCGGCTGCTGGCACCAGACTTGCCCTCCAATTGGTCCTCGTTGAAGGATTTAAATTGTACTCATTTGAATTACGGAGCCTCAATTGAGTCCCGTATCCGTATTTTTCGTCACTACCTCCCCGTGCCGGGAGTGGGTAATTTTCGCGCCTGCTGCCGTCCTTGGATGTGGTAGCCATTTCTCAGGCTCCCTCTCCGGAATCGAACCCTGATTCCCCGTTACCCGTTATCATCATGGTAGGCAAATCACCTACCAACAAATTGATAGGGCAGACATTTGAAAGATCCGTCGCCGACACAAGGCATGTATAAGCTCCAGAATTACTACAGTTATCCATGTAGCATTTACGATCCAAGGACCCATAGCTGATTTAATGAGCCATTCGCGGTTTCACCGTATTAAGGTATGTACTTAGACATGCATGGCCTAATCTCTGAGACAAGCATATGACTACTGGCAGGATCAACCAGTTTATTCACAATTATATAAATTTATCCTGTAATGTCTAGGGCAA
>CALYCR020003379.1:17500-22500 GCA_944470395.2 Schistosoma turkestanicum
TTTCACGCACTGTTTACTCTCTCTTCAAAGTACTTTTCAACTTTCCCTCACGGTACTTGTTTGCTATCGGACTCGTGTAAGTATTTAGCCTTGGATGGAGTCTACCACCCACTTTGGGCTGCATTCACAAACAACCCGACTCTAAGGGGAGCTCTGAGCAGAACTGTCACACTTGGTCTCTACCCCCACGGGCCTTTCACCCTCTATGGGCCAGAATGGGAAGCCGTACTCATTGCTGGACTTGGGGAAGAGCAGTAATGCCAGAAGCCAACCTAAACACCACATTGCCTCACGATCAAACAACCGCAGGCTTCGGTGTTGGGCTAATCCCTGTTCACTCGCAGTTACTAAGGGAATCCTTGTTAGTTTCTTTTCCTCCGCTTAGTGATATGCTTAAGTTCAGCGGGTAATCACGTCTGATCCGAGGTCAGGGTCAATTATATAATGTGTGCGCTGGATAAGTGCGCACCAACGGCACAAACCATAGACCAAATCATAGAGCCAAGATCAAGTGATTTGTATAGCATACGATAGGTGCGTCTCTCCCGAGCGTGTATAATACCATTAAGCCACGACTCGAGCACAACCCACCGCAGCATCTCAATCTGGTTATCTAGACCGGACTAGGCTGTGGCCGGATTATTCGGACGGAGCCTTTGACCAGCAGCAACCCGCGTTGATATACGAGTATACATGCCGGCAGGCACACGGCCAATCCACGACTCAATGTGCGTCGTGATATATGTAAAGCCGACCCTCGGCCAGGCGTGGCCACAGGATATCCCGTAGCCGCAATATGCGTTCAAGATGTCGATGTTCAAAGCAGTATGCAGTTCACATTAATTCACACAGTTGGCTGCACTCTTCATCGACACACGAGCCGAGTGATCCACCGCTCAAAGTTGTACGCCAATAATCCTTTACATTGGTTACCCAAATGCATTGGACTAATGGTTAACGCTGAAGCCTAGGATATTTACCGCTAAGCCAGCGTACATGCAGTCCAGCACGAAGCCAGGTGCATGCAAGGCAGCAAACCCGTAAATGGCAAGCCAAATCGAGCCGCTTAAACAGTGTAAAATGTTTGAAAGGAGAACAATAACGGGGCGGAGTGTACACATATCGCATACAACTCTCTTTGAACCTAGCACACAACAATAGCGTCATGCACTGTCCCATCGCCCTTGGCAGATCAGGCAACCCGAAAGTCACGAGAACACCATCAGAGCATATGACAGGCTAGGTACCCCGGTCAGGGTAATTCAAAATATATAATTTGTTTATTTTTGGGATACTGTTAATGATCCTTCCGCAGGTTCACCTACGGAAACCTTGTTACGACTTTTACTTCCTCTAAATAGTCAAATTAGGTCATCTTCTCGGCATCAGTCGAGCGGCAAAGCCACTACAACGACACCAATCCAACGACCTCACTAAACCATTCAATCGGTAGTAGCGACGGGCGGTGTGTACAAAGGGCAGGGACGTAATCAGCGCAAGCTTATGACTTGCACTTACCAGGAATTCCTCGTTCACGGGGAATAATTGCAAGCCCCGATCCCAGTCACGACGGTGATGAAACAGTTTGCCCAACCCTTTCGGGCCAGGTTTCCAGACTCGCTGGCACCGTCATTGTAGCGCACGTGTGGCCCCGGACATCTAAGGGCATCACAGACCTGTTATTGCTCAATTTCGTGCGACTTAAGTGTGCCGCTTGTCCCTCTAAGAAGTAAAAACTGGCACCGCACCCGCCGGAACACGACCACACTACTCCATAAAGAAGCAATAGAAGCCATGCCCTAAACGAGCACAGAGGACCAGTCTACTATTTAGCAGGTTAAAGTCTCGTTCGTTATCGGAATTAACCAGACAAATCGCTCCACCAACTAAGAACGGCCATGCACCACCAACCACCGAATCAAGAAAGAGCTATCAATCTGTCAATCCTCACAGTGTCCGGGCCGGGTGAGTTTTCCCGTGTTGAGTCGAATTAAACCGCAGGCTCCACTCCTGGTGGTGCCCTTCCGTCAATTCCTTTAAGTTTCAGCTTTGCAACCATACTCCCCCCGGAGCCCAAAGACTTAAAGGTTTCCCGGGGACTGCCCGCGATGTCAATTATAGAACCAACGCGGATCGTCAGTTGGCATCGTTTATGGTCAGAACTACGACGGTATCTGATCGTCTTCGAAACTCTGACTTTCGCTCCTGATCAATGAAAACATTCTTGGCAAATGCTTTCGCTGTAGTTTGTCTGGCGGCGATCCCAGAATTTCACCTCTAACACCGCCATACAAATGCCCCCGTCTGTCCCTCTTAACCATTACTTCGGATCCGAAAACCAACAAAATAGAACCGAAGTCCTATTTCATTATTCCATGCAAGAATTTTCAGGCGCATAGGCCTGCTTTGAGCACTCAAATTTGTTCAAAGTAAAGATGCCGTCCGCTCCCGACACCCGGTTAAAGGCATCCGGAAGCATGCCAACAGGACAACAAGACAAGCTCATCATCCCATCAACACCCGTAATCACAGACACGGCTGAAAGGCTGCACAGTTACTACACCGAGCCGAACACAGGTCCTGATCGTAACCAAAACCGCGAACAAGCAACGGCATGCCACCGCACAACCCAGATTCAACTACGAGCTTTTTAACTGCAGCAACTTTAATATACGCTTTTGGAGCTGGAGTTACCGCGGCTGCTGGCACCAGACTTGCCCTCCAATTGGTCCTCGTTAAAGGATTTAAATTGTACTCATTCGAATTACGGAGCCTCAATTGAGTCCCGTATCCGTATTTTTCGTCACTACCTCCCCGTGCCGGGAGTGGGTAATTTTCGCGCCTGCTGCCGTCCTTGGATGTGGTAGCCATTTCTCAGGCTCCCTCTCCGGAATCGAACCCTGATTCCCCGTTACCCGTTATCATCATGGTAGGCAAATCACCTACCAACAAATTGATAGGGCAGACATTTGAAAGATCCGTCGCCGACACAAGGCCGACTGCGATCAGAAAAGTTATCCAGAGTCATCACAGAATGTAACAGGCACAGCCGAAGCCGCACCCGGTTGGTTCTGTTCTAATAAATGCACCCGTCCCCTTACGGGTCAGGGATTCAAGGCATGTATTAGCTCTAGAATTACTACAGTTATCCATGTAGCATTTACGATCTAAGGAACCATAGCTGATTTAATGAGCCATTCGCGGTTTCACCGTATTAAGGTATGTACTTAGACATGCATGGCTTAATCTCTGAGACAAGCATATGACTACTGGCAGGATCAACCAGTTTATTCACAATTATATAAATTTACCCTGTAATGTCTAGGGCAATTTTACATTGGTTTTCAGGAGAACCATAGAGACTGGACACGTTTTACCATCACTACATGAACAGTTCGGCTCAATCCTGTGGTGCAACCACACAGGTACCTGTACCCTGGTGGACCATTCACACCGTTTTATATACACACAATGGTATATATATTTCCGATCAATGATCGCGTCAATCAACATGCACCGCATGAACAGGCCATTTCGACCCATCCCGCTTACATGACTGTCAAACTCATTATTATTAGCAATAGTGATATGTAATACAGCACCCCGATGACAATGGCCCTCGGAAATGTCGCAAAACAACCACCTATATCAATGAAATCGATCACCCTGCTAACCAATTTTATATATGGACTGTTAACAATGCTTACCAAAGCAAAGCCAAGCCATCCACAATATACACTGCGAACCTCTAGTCCCATAGGAGACCTTCAGCTCTATATAGCAGTATAGCATATGGTGTACACATATATGGCGCAGGATAGTAGAAGAGGCAGCCCAGCTTAATGCAAATAGGCCCAAACACTTCTACTAACCTTTGTCTCATGTCGGGCAATGATTTTTTCGCGTTTCCGAAATTTTCATTTTTCGACCATATGAGACCTGAGTTAGGGGTAGTATCCCTATAATACATGGCGAGTAAGAGCATGTGCAAACCGCGAAACACAAATGTCAGAACCCACAAACATGCTATATACCATTCGATAGATAATGATGAGAGAAGTTAAATAAAACAAATCCCAACGAAATATATTACTCCTATCAAAAGTTATTAAAAAAATAGTGACCCATTTTTTTACTATAGAAAATGCCGAGCCAGCCGATTTTGCGGCTATGTCCAAAATGAACTGCGCTTTACACCCGGATCAACCAAAAATTGCCAATTTTGCGGCTATGTCCAAAATGAAATTGCGCTTTACGCCCGGATCAACCCGAAAATTGCCGATTTTGCGGCTATGTCCGAAAAAAATGCGATTTACGCCCGGATCAACCCGAAAATTGCCAATTTTGCGGCTAAGTCCGCAAAGGCATTTTCTATAGGAAAATTTTAGGTCAGAATTTTTTTAATAACTTTTGATAGGAGTAATATTTTTCAACCGGGTTTGTTTTATTTAGCTTCTCTAATCATTATCTATCGAATGGTATATGACATGTATGTGTGTACTGGCATTTGTGTTTCGCGGTTTGCACATGCTCTTACTCGCCATGTACTATAGGGAGACTACCCCTAACTCGGTGGTCTCCTACTAGCTGCAGAGATGCAGTCTAGTTAATATTATAATAGGGGGGGGATATATATATATATCAACACTATAAAATGCCTTTCGCGACCAGCCGCGCCGCGAAACGCGCGATTTTTTTCGCGAAAATGCCGCGAACTACACCTGGATCAAAAAAAATTCCTGGCAAATAAACTGGATCCATGCATATACGCATACTGAATACACAGGCATTCACCTATGCAAAGCTCAGTACACACATATACACAGATCCAGTCCACTGCAAGTATACGGAACATGTATATACAGCATACACAGGCCTAGACCTATGCACACCATACCATACACGTAGGTATAGATGCACTACTCTGCAAGTATACGGAACATGTATATACAGCATACACAGGCCAAGACCTATGCACACCATACGATACACGTAGGTAT
>CALYCR020003379.1:27500-37074 GCA_944470395.2 Schistosoma turkestanicum
AGACTTCATCCATACACAGAATGAATAGCAGTGGCGAAAGATGGTCACCTTGTCTCACCCCTTTGTCCACCTGCACCGTGTAACCTATAACTGTCGTTCTGGAAGTTCGATAGCAGTTCTCCATGTACTTATCTAGGGGAGTGGTGACCCCATACATTCTCGCTACACGTACTATCGTATCATGAGACACGGAGTCAAACACCTTTGAGACGTTGACTGAACACATGACCAAGTTACGCGAACTTATTTTCGCTTCGCATAAGACCGAATAGACTGCGACGACGCCTTCGAAGCATCCGTCTCGCCTAAGGAATGCGAGCTGCGTTCCAAGTGTCGGTATTCGCTCAATCCATCATCTCGCCAATATGCTATGCAGGCAGCGCACCACCACCGATGTGATGGCTATCGGCCGATAGTTCCCTGGGGAATCGGGATTATCAACCTTCGCTATAAATGTTATCCGAGCTAGATTCATGTGTGCTGGTACCGCTTCCAGCGCTAATATAGTGTTCAATAGACCTGCGACATGGCTGTGCCGCCGTTTATACAGTTCTTTCGGTCTCACGCCATCGAGACCTGGGGCAGTGTTGCCTCTTTGTAGAGCGTTTTCCACGCTCCTGATAGCACCGCGTGTGCCGCCTTCTTAGGGTTGGTCCGTGTTAACCCCGTCAGAGCTTTCGAGTTAGCTTTTCTAATCTCTCTACGACTTAGTTCTGCCGGTCCTCTTGGCTCGACCCGGCTCCTAGTCGGCTTACGCGAGTAAGGAAATGAATTTACAACGTATCGCTCAAGACGTCCTTGAGCTTCGACGGTATTAATGCGTTCGCGGAGCAGCGCGTTCGCTAGTTTATATAGGACGTGCCTTTTATCACATGTGGTGATAACGTCTCGCAAGAGACTCTTCTTACATTCACTAGTCATCGAAACATCACTTATAGACTCACCAAGATCCATGGCCCGGCCCGGGTAGTGGATTGGTTGGATGGATCCGTTGATTCATAAGTGCCCGGGCGGTTGTTGCTGCTCGTGTGCGTTTTCTTTGGATGTCCAACTGCAGTCCAACCTAGACAATATATATGTTCTCGCAAGGGGGAGGGGTGATTACTGTTGGCTACAGTGAGAAGCCTTGCTCTGTATATCAACGGAGCCCCCGAGGCTAGGGCTCTAAGACGCTTAGCACGTCTGAGAGGGACTGTTGACCCTAATGATTCAACCCCCAAGCCACCGTCTTGGATATATGCATGAAGATAACTGTTTGTCGTATCCTTGTGCAAGCCAAGCCATTGTCGCACATGTTTCCTTATCCTCGTGTCATTCAAACCCAGTTCCGTAAACCCGATTAGGCCCAACTGGCCGACATATTGTAGTTTCGGGATCGCGTATCCTTTTAGTATTTGCAACCGCTGTATCGAATTGAGCGGTGCCTCAACTATCTCTTTCAGTTGCCTCGCAGCCACATCGCTTAGCAACTGCTTGGTAATCCCGCAGAAAGAAAACCGGATACCAAGGTATTTAAAACTATCTCTGACTCACAATGTCCCTAACGGGACTTGATTCATCGAATATATCTGAGGGACAACGCACACTGATTTGCGCTTGCTCTGCGCCATTATAGTCAGGGATATGGACTTTGCCGCGTTGATGCCTAGGCCAGCATTTCCTAGGGCATCCGCTAACGAGATCACACCAAAATTCCTCGAAGCCCGACGGGTAGGCTTTGTCTCCTTTATATATAGTTTTTCACGAGCCGGACAACACCGCATGTGCCGCCTTTCTTGGATTGGTTAGCGTCAACACTCTCAATTCCCTCGCATTCGCTTTACTACACGCACCTAGATTCGTCTCAACCGGTCGCCTTGGCTCGACATTGCGTGAAAACGATTTCCTGACATGAAGCTCTAGTCGTCTCCTGATGACTCAGGATTATCGCATTTCTCTATGAATGTTATACGCGCAAGATTTAAGTGGGCTGGTACCACCTCCAGCACTAGCATTAGATTCAACAGGCTAGCAACATGGCCGGACCGAGGGTTATCCGATCCCGAATCAACGCGTTTGTACAACACGTTTGTACAACACGTGCTTCTTGTCACAAGTGGAAATGACGGCCCGCAAGAGGCTTCTCCTCCAATCATCAGTCATCGAAACGTCTCTCATAGACTCACCCAAATCAACGGCACGTCCACCCCTATCGTTAGTGGTTTCAGGTGGTGCCCATTTGAGGCTCAGTAGGCGCCTCTTGATCGCCTCACGCGATCTTCCTTGTACCTGACCACTCAGAGTATCATAAACGCCACTGCGTGATCTGACGCCTGCGTCACTACACAGGCTATTTGCCGAAGCTAGAAGGTAATTATCCTCTTCCTGACTCCAGCGACGCGCTTGCTGAGCCATTACCTTTTTCACTTTCAATTGATTATATGAAGAGATATGCTTGTGCCGTATTTGCTGGCTTAAGCTTCTAGCTGACGTGCCCTTGAAAGGGCACTCTCTGCACGGATGCTCTCCCGGCGGAGTGACGCCGTTTGTTGAAGAAAGAAGGTTGGAGCAATTAGCTGTAGTACCGCAACAAGGTGACCATCTTTCGCCACTGCTATTCATTCTGTGTATGGATGAAGTCTTAAGACAGGTAGATAACAGACGCGGAGCGTGCATCGGTGGCGGGCAACTGGGTGCCTTACTGTTTGCCGATGACGTAATGCTTTTCGCAGAAACCACTGCGGGAATGCAGATTAAGCCCAACTCACTAGCGGACACCCAAGGGAAAGCTGGCCTAGGGATTAACGCTGCAAAGCCGAAAGCGCTGACTATCAGAGCGCTGGAAAAGCAGAAAATAGTGTGTGTTGTTCCTGAATCGTACATGGTTGGCGGTATACCATTTGGTCACTTTGGGAGTGAACGACAGTTTCGACTATCTTGGTATCCGGTTTTCCCACCGCGGGATCACCAAACAGCCGAAGCTAGAAGGTAATTATCCTCTTCCTGACTCCAGCGACGCGCTTGCTGAGCCATTACCTTTTTCACTTTCAATTGATTATATGAAGAGATATGCTTGTGCCGTATTTGCTGGCTTAAGCTTCTAGCTGACGTGCCCTTGAAAGGGCACTCTCTGCACGGATGCTCTCCCGGCGGAGTGACGCCGTTTGTTGAAGAAAGAAGGTTGGAGCAATTAGCTGTAGTACCGCAACGCCCATCGCTCCGGGAAGCGGACGATGCATAATCGCGTACTCGTTTATTTGCGCTTGCCATAATAGTCATCATTTTGGTTAGGTTTGGTTAATATCTTTTATCTTTTTATTTTTATGATTTTTTCGGGTTTTTCGTGCTTTTATGACTTTTTTTGTCTTTTTGATATTTTTGGGATGGTGTGCAACGCGCTTCCTCACAGACCACCTCAGACAATAAGGAACACACCTTTCATAGCAATGTCCTCGAAAGGGCCAGTCCGTCTGTCCATTGCTGAACTGGGGAACTATCAGATAGGATTTGTTGACTCACCTATCGACCGAGGGCCGACGGAGGTGTTCCGACATTCGGATAGTGAATGCAGGCGGAGTCATACGGTCTTTCCCAGATCAGGGAAGCATAGGTACGCCCATTGACCCGAGTCAGATCGTCACGCCGCTGTGTGATTTGATCAAAGAGAAGTAATTATTGAAAACGATACAGTATCCTCACGCTCAGACCACAGGGAGCATTGATGTCGACCCGCGGACATCAAACAATGTGTACGTTTTATGGTCATCGCTCTGGCGAATCGCCAGACCTAGTGAGCCAAGACGGATAATGTCCAGACACACAAGGAAGACGTAGGCTGCAGACAGCCACGTTGCGGATACGGTCATCCACCGTCATCGGTGTTTACCCACGCTTGAAGACGGTATTCAGACCCAGAGACGTTCAGTCTTAATCCCCCAGAGTGGACAATCGCATCCAGAGCCTTGCGACCATGAACGCGTTCCAGTATCCTGGAGAGTGCTGGGCAGGCTATCCTAAGAGTTCGGAACGGCGTTAAGCCGCAGTGATGTATCAACCGCCACGTTTCTAGCGGGACCACCAAGAGGTAGTCGCCACCACAACACCAGAAGGCTCCATTTATGCGATTCACCTAAGTATCTCCCTTCAATTAGATGACGAGGCATTTGGCTAGTTCTTGGTCAATCAACAGGCCTGCTGCACAAGCACATCGCTGCGTTGATATACAGAGCAAGGCTTCTCACTGTAGCGTGGAAAACGCTCTACAAAGAGGCAACACTGCCCCAGGTCTCGATGGCGTGAGACCGAAAGAACTGTATAAACGGCGGCACAGCCATGTCGCAGGTCTATTGAACACTATATTAGCGCTGGAAGCGGTACCAGCACACATGAATCTAGCTCGGATAACATTTATAGCGAAGGTTGATAATCCCGATTCCCCAGGGAACTATCGGCCGATAGCCATCACATCGGTGGTGGTGCGCTGCCTGCATAGCATATTGGCGAGATGATGGATTGAGCGAATACCGACACTTGGAACGCAGCTCGCATTCCTTAGGCGAGACGGATGCTTCGAAGGCGTCGTCGCAGTCTATTCGGTCTTATGCGAAGCGAAAATAAGTTCGCGTAACTTGGTCATGTGTTCAGTCAACGTCTCAAAGGTGTTTGACTCCGTGTCTCATGATACGATAGTACGTGTAGCGAGAATGTATGGGGTCCCCACTCCCCTAGATAAGTACATGGAGAACTGCTATCGAATGTCCAAAACGACAGTTATAGGTAACACGGTGCAGGTGGACAAAGGGGTGAGACAAGGTGACCATCTTTCGCCACTGCTATTCATTCTGTGTATGGATGAAGTCTTAAGACAGGTAGATAACAGACGCGGAGCGTGCATTGGTGGCGGGCAACTGGGTGCCTTGCTGTTTGCCGATGACGTAATGCTTTTCGCAGAGACCACTGCGGGAATGCAGGTTAAGCTCAACTCACTAGCGGAAGCCCTAGGGAAAGCTGGCCTAGGGATCAACGCTGCAAAGTCGAAAGCGCTGACTATCAGAGCACTGGGTAAGCAGAAAACAGTGTGTGTAGTTCCTGAATCGTACATGGTAGGCGGTATACCATTAGGAACTTTGGGAGTTAATGACAGTTTTGACTATCTTGGTATCCGGTTTTCCCACCGTGGGATCACCAAACAGCCACTATGGGCAGTGGCCGAGAGACTCTTACAGGAAATAGAAGACGCTCCGCTTGATGCAATACAGCGGTTGCGCATTCTAAGGGGATACTGCCTCCCGCGACTCCAATATGTCGGCCAGCTCGGCTTCGTGAGATTATCGGATTTGGCTAGAATTGACGTGAGAGTTCGGAAATGGGTCCGATCATGGCTTGGTCTACCCAAGGACACGACCAATAGTTTCTTGCATGCTCATATACAGGATGGTGGTCTGGGTGTCTAATCGTTGTATTTGACAGTCTCGCTTAGACGTGCTAAGCGTCTAACGGCCGTCGCCTCGGCGTCATGTGAGGTCTTGAACCTCGTAAAGCTTTCGAACGCTTTTCGAACTTCCCTAGTGCGGAATACACAACAAATTAGAGTAGCCGGTCAAACAGTCGGGAACATTGGGATCGCTGGTCAAAATGTGAGCGACGTATGCTAGATACGGTGGATGGTAAGGGCCTGTCGAAAGCAAGCCAGTGCAAGTGTGCTCACCGATGTGTATTGAACCGAGAGGGCATGTTACCCTGGATGTACCAGAAAGCGATTCAGATAAGAGGGCATACGCTCTCGACCAAAGTGAGGCGTGCCAGATGAATGAACGATCATGAACCCCTAGAATGTGCTGTGGGTTGTGGGAAGGCGGACTCGCTCACTCAAATTTTACAGGCTTGTAAAATTAACCAGAGATTACGAATTTCGAGACATAATAGGATGGTATCGAAACTTGAAGGTTCTTTTAGACGGTTAGGGTACTCAGTGCTGAGTGAGGCCCGCATTCCAAAAGGGCGAATCTGCCTAAAACCTGACCTAATTGCCTACAAAGGTGAGTTGGCTTTGGTTATTGACGGAATTATATGCTCAGACGATAGGTTGAAAGCATCTTGGAACACAAAGATGAGGAAGTATAATCAAACGGAACTGAACGAACGATATCTATCACTAGTAAACAAACGAGGCGGGATAGTGAAGGTGATTCGACACCTTCCAGTGGTCATAACAATGCGAGGGATTATGGACAGTAGATCCGAGACCGGTCTCCTAAGACTAGGCTTACAAAAGCGTATGATAGGTTGGCTTTGCGGACATACGATCATCGGGTCGTCCATCTCTTACGATGTCTACAGGCGTATGTCACATGGGGGCGAATGTCATGTTGATAGAGACGAAACGTCTCCTTGCCATTCACCTAGATCAGTGAAATGGTGGTGCCACTGAAACTTAAAGGAATTGACGGATGGGTGACACATTGTGGAACCCGCGGATCATAGTAGCAAATATGAGGGGCGTAGCTCCAGAAATCCTGAGGTGGCTTTGGGCGATTTCCTCGAGGAAGCAACCGAAGGTACTGGTCCACAAGGCGACGGACCATTTATGCTAGCCCCGAGCACTCCGAACATTTGTTTAGTGTGCCAACAGACGTCTAAGCCCCTATATCAATAGGGCTTAAACACTGGGATAGTTTTTCCCTCATATCTTCTGAAAGGAGTAATATATTTTGATGACTTTTGTTTCATTGCACTCCTCTCATCATCTCCTATCGACATATATAAAACATGTTTATGTGAATTGACACTCCTGCACATGCTCTTACTCGCTATGTATTATAGGGATACTACCCCTAACTCAGGTCTCATATGGTCGAAAAATGAAAATTTCGGAAACGCGAAAATATCATTGCCGACATGAGACAAAATGTGGTAGAAGTGTTCGGGCCTATTTGCATTAAGCTGAGCTGCCTCTTCTACTATCCTGCGCCATATTTGTTTACACCATATGCTATACTGCTATATAGAGCTGAAGGTCTCCTATGGGACTAGAGGTTCGCAGTGTATATTGTGGATGGCTTGGCTTTGCATTGGTGAGCATTGTTATCGTGGTGCTGTATTACATATCACCATTGCTAATAATAATGAGTTTGACAGTCATGTAAGCGGGATGGGTCGAAATGGCCTGTTCATGCGGTGCATGTTGATTGACGCGATCATTGATCGGAAATATATATACCATTGTGTGTATATGAAACGGTGTGAATGGTCCATCAGGGTATCAGGTACCTGTGTGGTTGCACCAAAGGATTGAGCCAAAATGTTCATGTAGTAATGGTAAAACGTGTCTAGTCTCTTTGGTTCTCCTGAAACCAGTCTAAAATTGCCCTAGACATTACAGGGTAAATTTATATAATTGTGAATAAACTGGTTGATCCTGCCAGTAGTCATTTGTTTTCATTGAATTGTATGCGATATGTGTCCGGAGTGGCCGTTCTTAGTTGGTGGAGCGATTTGTCTGGTTAATTCCGATAACGAACGAGACTTTAACCTGCTAAATAGTAGACTGGTCCTCTGTGCTCGTTTAGGGCATGGCTTCTATTGCTTCTATATGGAGTAGTGTGGTCGTGTTCCGGCGGGTGCGGTGCCAGTTTTTACTTCTTAGAGGGACAAGCGGCACACTTAAGTCGCACGAAATTGAGCAATAACAGGTCTGTGATGCCCTTAGATGTCCGGGGCCACACGTGGGCAAACTGTTTCATCACCGTCGTGACTGGGATCGAGGCTTGCAATTATTCCCCGTGAACGAGGAATTCCTGGTAAGTGCAAGTCATAAGCTTGCGCTGATTACGTCCCTGCCCTTTGTACACACCGCCCATCGCTACTACCGATTGAATGGTTTAGTGAGGTCGTTGGATTGGTGTCGTTGTAGTGGCTTTGCCGCTCGACTGATGCCGAGAAGATGACCTAATTTGACTATTTAGAGGAAGTAAAAGTCGTAACAAGGTTTCCGTAGGTGAACCTGCGGAAGGATCATTAACAGTATCCCAAAAATAAACAAATTATATATTTTGAATTACCCTGACCGGGGTACCTAGCCTGTCATATGCTCTGATGGTGTTCTCGTGACTTTCGGGTTGCCTGATCTGCCAAGGGCGATGGGACAGTGCATGAGGCTATTGTTGTGTGCTAGGTTCAAAGAGAGTTGTATGCGATATGTGTACACTCCGCCCCGTTATTGTTCTCCTTTCAAACATTTTACACTGTTTAAGCGGCTCGATTTGGCTTGCCATTTACGGGTTTGCTGCCTTGCATGCACCTGGCTTCGTGCTGGACTGCATGTACGCTGGCTTAGCGGTAAATATCCTAGGCTTCAGCGTTAACCATTAGTCCAATGCATTTGGGTGACCAATGTAAAGGATTATTGGCGTACAACTTTGAGCGGTGGATCACTCGGCTCGTGTGTCGATGAAGAGTGCAGCCAACTGTGTGAATTAATGTGAACTGCATACTGCTTTGAACATCGACATCTTGAACGCATATTGAGGCTACGGGATATCCTGTGGCCACGCCTGGCCGAGGGTCGGCTTTGCATATATCACGACGCACATTGAGTCGTGTGTCAACGGCTTGGGCCCATAGTCTGTGGTGTAGTGGTAGACGATCCACCTGACCCGTCTTGAAACACGGACCAAGGAGTTTAACATGTACGCGAGTCATTGGGTGTTACGAAACCCAAAGGCGAAGTGAAGGTAAAGGTTCGGCTTGTCCGGGCTGAGGTGAGATCCTGCTGTATTGCAGATCTTGGTGGCAAGTTCATAAGTTAAGTAAAACAAAAGTACCCAAAAAACAGTACATTTAATGATATTTATATACAAAGGTTTTGATCAGCAAAATGTCTTCATTTCTCCCGTAACAGGTGGTAGTAGCAATTATTCAAGTGAGAACCTTGAAGGCCGAGGTGGAGAAGGGTTCCATGAGAACAGCAGTTGTCCATGGGTCAGGCGGTCTTAAGTGATCCGGTTAATCGGAGCAGAGACGGGGTGCCTGACATTGTCCGTTCGCAGGCTTTGTTCAGTATTCTGCAAAGTACTGTTGCACTGCAGCCCCCTGTAGCGAAATGCTATTGGGTTAATATACCCGACCCTGTCCACGGAGTTCGGTGTAGACATGTGACCTTGCGTTGCGTTGAACAATGTAGGTAAGATAAGTCGGCAAATTGGATCCGTAACTTCGGGAGAAGGATTGGCTCTGGGGGCCGAGTCAGACAGGCCGAGATAAGATACGTGTCGGTCCAGTTGGTGTTTCGACGCAATGTGATTTCTGCCCAGTGCTCTGAATGTCAAAGTGAAGAAATTCAACTAAGCGCGGGAAAACGGCGGGAGTAACTATGACTCTCTACCACTGACGCCGACCCTATGTGGTTGTCCCTTACATGCTTCACTCGATGTTGTGTGTGAACTGGCGTCAAGGCCCCTTAAACAAGGGTCTCAAGTTGGGTTCCAGTGCTTTAGTGCTGTAAAAGGCATTGAACACCAATGATGTCTGCCCACTTCTGTGGGATGAGCCCTGCTTGGCTGAGCGCTTGCGTTTGGTCGAGTTCATGACATCTTCC
>CALYCR020003380.1:0-36294 GCA_944470395.2 Schistosoma turkestanicum
AATTCATTTCGTATTGAAGTAGATCAAGTGGAGAAGATTAGAGCTAACGACGAATATTTCTGATGGAACATAGAATGACTCTCATTAACACTTTGATATTCATTTGTAGAAATGGATTTTCATTGATTCATATTTACTTGATGAGCATAAAACACACTTATACATATTGAAAAGAATAACATATGAACAATATAAGGTAGATAATATTAAGTAAAGAAATTATCAATTATCAAAAACATACTTGAACAACGAATTGTATCATTGTTGCATTGTGAAGAATTAACCTTTCGACAACAATTCAAATCTCTGGAATCATTAACACGATGTAAAATTTTACGTGAATTATTATTATTATTAGTATTATTATTATTAAACAAAGTACGTGTGATAGATTGATTCGATTTTGATTGCACATATTCTTGATTGTTTTTTAGTTGAGGTTTCACAGAACACAATGAATAATTGCTATCATTTTCTTGACCATGCATTATTAACCTAAAAATAGAATGCATTAACAGGCAGTAATCGATCGTTTCATCATAAAAACATTTCAAAGGTAAAGATATCATGAAGAATACGATACACTGTACAATATTTATCTAACAGATCGAAGTGTAATCAAGTAACAACACAATAATGTGACAGCCACCTAATCACCATTAGGAGAAAAAACACATTCGTGTACTTTTACTTGACAATCGTTTAGGTCATTTGATTCACAAAAAACGTAGTACAACTAATCACCAAGAATAGTATACATAACATAAGGAAAACATTTGAAACAACTAACAAAAAGAAAGAAAGTGATTATAAATAAACAAGAATACTGTACAATAAGAAATACAATTTGGTACAAATACAATAAAAAAAAAGACTTGTTTTCTATGAAAGAAGTAGACATCACCCGTATGAAGAATGTAGAAGAAAACTTCAGTGGGATCACTACTAGCTCCTATTCTCAATCATGTTTGATATCGCCGCAAACCACCTACAATCATCATCATTATCTCTAAAACCCAACAACGGCGTAATCATCAACTCGCACATGCCAACCCTAGATAGCTAGCGCCTCTTCTAATCATGAATACTCAACCATCCTATCAATTCATCACATACAACACACTAAACAATTATCCAAAGAACATCAAAAAGATTCATTAACATAGTAATCCAACAAATTCAACCAACTCCGTTAATTACAAAACATCACGAGAATCAGACGCAAATAATGATTATAAAGAGAACAGCATCATATGTAAGGTAGACAAATTACCAACTACGTTCAATCAATTAGTTATAGACAATATAGAATCTCATGTGAAAACGTGGCAGTCAAATACGCACCAGCTATAATCAACGCAATCAGAGAGACACAGAGAGAATTATCAGAAAGAATTAGCTAGTAACTCACAGACACCTTCATTCACTACGAAAATTCAAGAACTAAAAAAGACAAAGTTTATACAATCTGCATAAATCATATCTCATCATAGTAATAATTGTCTTTTGACAAACCTTCGATCTAGTGTTCTATGATACATTCGACCAGGTGGAAGTATTGTTCTTGTGCAATTCGAGTTTTCCACAAGGTTCTGTTCGCAAACATCCTGCATAGATAATGATGATGTGTTCGCTTGTCCAGATGATACATAAACACCACCACTTTTATTGTTGCTGTTCAAAATAGGACTGCTAGTAGCAAGATGTGGAAAACCAAAAACATCCAAATTATTCACACCTGATGAAGGAAGATTACTACGTGAATCGAATGTAGGTGAAACAAATTGACATGATTTTCGATTCATGACAGGTATCCCATTTTCCACATAACCATTTGGTGTACCATTTTCACCTTTCAAACATAGATCTTCAAGATTCTTCTTCAATAAACGTACACTATTTTCAATATCATCTATTCGTCTGAAAGTAATGATGCAAAATGTACACAGCATTAAACAAAATGCTCAACTATTATGATAATACAATTTCACTAACTGGTAATAACTGAATTGAAAATCAATCAGTATAACAACTGGAAATTCATCTGTAAATAATCAAGTCCTAATACTTGTGTGACTAATTCACAGCTTCCGACTGTACTGCGTAGTATTACAAAAAATTAGAACTTAAATAAATTTTCTAAATAATCAAAAGGTCAGAAACAGATGCAAACCGAAACTCAATATCTTATTCTATAGACATTTTCCCAGATCATTATGATGAGTTGATCAAACTGTTTTCATACAAACAAATACAACAAAACAACCATTATCAATTACCTTCTAAGGAATGGCCAATTAAACGATAAAAAGTGCAGTATCCTATAATCATAGATTATTTCTAAAACACGTCGATACAACAATGCTCTCTTTGATACGTACATACACAACTGTGGTTCGTATACAGAGATAGTTCAACTGATTACGGTATTTGTTCCTTTACGTCCAAATAAAGCGAACCACTTATTAGGGCAATGATAAGACTGAAGGTAGCACACTTATGGATCAAAGTCAAAGTTGTAATCACGACCATATAAGACAGTAAGACAGTCACGCTCTCAACACGCAAAGAGCATTTCGAGCTCGCTGTCTTCCCATAATGAAGGGAATAGATTATAAAAAGTCAACCGTAAAAATAGCACGAATTCCAATCGCCAGAGAAACAGCCTTGAAGGTACAAAGCTAACCTACCTACGCCTTCTTACAAAAGACCATATGTCAGCAGTCACAAGCACTTATCTCATGGGCACTGCAATCATGTTCTCAGATTGTCAACAGCACTCCCTACCTCAAGAAACATCATCATCATCATCATCATTCCATCGAATAACGATCAATCAGATATCTACACATGCAATACTCAAGTAAGTAAAAGTTCCAGTAAACACGATACACACGATTATCGTTAACCTCTAAAACTCACTATTAATAAACTTCCCACAAACAACATTATTTTTGCTTGTACACATTGAAAACATCAATCAATCATTGTCAGACAACCATTAGAAACCTGCATGCAATGGACAGCCGTTTCGTTCTCGTATGCTCTAACAATGATTGATTGATAATTTCAATGTGTAAAAACACTAACCTGCATAACTCTAATCGAAAAAAATTAATTTTGTTACTTTGAATGCATAGAGGAAAACGGTCAAGTAATTTAACAAACTGAGAGAAAATCGTTTCGGTAATTTGTTACTATGACTAGTTGCACAATTCCAAAACCGATCAATAGTACACAATAATAAATCTCAGACCACTGAAAAACCTATACAATAAACATCAAAATAACCTATCCGAACACTTTTTTTTCATAAATTGTCCTACTGATAACAAAAGTCACCTTTTCATATTTACAAATTAATAGATACAAACAAACACCATCAAAAAAACAAACAAACAACGTGAGATGTTTATGTGCAGTTGATCAATACTAACTAACTAATAATAATATGCAATAGTAAACGGACCGTTACTATAGAGAGCATTTCCAATAAGACACAATACAAAATGGAATGAAATATGCATAGTTACTTATTGTATGAAACACGAATTCATAACTAGACACCAGATTTAATTCACTTACTGTTTAGTAATTGAACTAGACGACTGTGTTGAAGAATAAGAAACAGGCGATTTCTTCTTCACTACTTTCATTCCATCCTGCTTATCATTACCACAGACTGAGTGCTTTAATTCAACTGACGATGTGTTACTGGGTGATTTACTATGTTCATGATTCATAGATTGTATAGATGAATGAATTGTTTGAGGATGCATTACTAAACCACTGTCAGAATTACTATGTTTTGGTGTATTAGATGAATTGTCTGTTTGTGAATTACTATTAGTAGACAATGTTTCATGTTTTAAAGTCTGATGAGAAGGTGGGAAATAATGCTGATGATGATGATGACGACGATCAGGTTCATCATGCCTCATCATACCACCATCAGAACTTTCAGGTGGTGTCGAAAGACCACTATCCTGATTGGATGACGTGTCCGATGAAGTAAATGATTGTGAATTAGTAGAATTCTACAAGATTAGTACATCAAAAATACATCAAAAAGACAACTATTGAAATCAACACAACAGGACAAACAAAGGTAGAACAGTATTCTTGAAACTCCACTCGATCAACTGTGCGCCACATCATATACATCACAGTTGACGAATTTATTGCCAAGACGTTTTATACGAGGATAAATTACATTTCATAAACTCATTATCCCGATAAAATGACTATTGTACAACTTTTCGTTGACTTGTTTTAAACAACAACAAACAACGCAGTACACTACTTTCTCAATCAAATTCTAACCTGAATTTCTTATTTGCTGTAAGACTTACATATCTATGTGGACAAAAATATCAACCAACGGTTTTGTACTCGTCAATACACTGCGACAATCGGAGTATAACTGACGACTAATATATCACTACTTTTTTCGGTTTAAACAATCATTCACGTTGCCACATTGCCACTGAACTCCAGACACAAATTTATACAGTAATAGTTAATATGATTTCTCATTGAAAATTTATTAAAACGATCATCATTGAATACATTTGAAGTTACTTCAAACATCTAACACTCATTTCAGCAACAAAACCATCGTTATTATTTAAAAGTAAAATACAATATTTAACCTACAACTATTGAGTCTAGTCTTCAGAGTGTTAACATCAAGACCGATGAATTAGTCATTATCTAATGATTTGCACTTCCAATAGAACTACACATTTCTAAGCGTGAATTGACGAATTTACACGCATCACTTTTTATTGTGAAATAGAAATTAACAATCACTTTTTTCTGCGAAATTGCCAGTAAAAACAGTTCATAGAAATGTTCTTAAAAATTTGTGATTGACATTATCTAATGCAAAAGATGTGAGTTATATATCGTGACAACGAATACGAAACTTTGACGATAACTAAGAAGTCTGTTTATACGTTGTTACATTACACTGCGTTTGACATTTTCATATTAATTAACACAATACAAAATCGCCTTATCTGATACTACTACTAATATTATACAACAGATTTATTTCAGCAGATAGTCACATCCACGCACAACTGATCTCACCTTTTTATTATTTTGTACATCATGACCTCTGGAATACGATGACAATGAAACAGACGATGATAATTTATTCGTACAATTATCTTTAAGTAAATCAACTTTGCTGTCATTTGTTTCATTTGTCTGTGGAACAACCTCTTTGTGTGATGATGCATTCGATTCACAGCCATGAACTACAAATGACACACAAACACACAAAACAAAATATTTATCAGAAGTTTACAAACATAATTAAGTGAATTTCTAAAACACTACACTGCAATATATAAATTTATATAGATTTCAACGCATAACACTAGTCATTATCTAATGTCTTCACAACACGAATATCGAAAACTCCTAAAACATGGGATAAATCTTATTAATTGACATCAGCTAGCATGAACATGAAACATAATTCTGTAAAATCCCTTTTCTCCAGAAATTCTCTCAATTATATTCATCTAGCTCTATGTGTTTCCGTTGCACTTCCACCTTGACGAATTCGCCTATCTTTTCCTCAAATCTACACTTCATCTAATAATGATGTTACCTTGTTCTCTGCTATCCATGATCGACTATCACACTTATAAGTACAAACCCTTCCAGTAATATAAATGTCCATTCCTCAAACAGAAAACATTCATTGTAAACAATAATTTATTACTGTGTTACTGTGTGACCGACACCAAAAGACATAGTCAAAACTGTCAATAAACTAGAAATTGTTACGTAACCAATCATTTCATCATCTAAGTATTCGGTTCATTATATCATCTGATTAATGGAATACCATAATTTCACAAATTCCACATCACGATAGTATAAACAAAAGGATTTGAAAATTAAAAAAAAATGAAACATTATTTCTTTCCAACACTTACAACTTTGATAGTAGCATAGTTGTTCTTGTAAAGCAATTGCACGTTCTAAATTCTCACTTAATTTTCTAGTATCACCATCTAATTGAAAAATACGTTCTAATTCATTTGGTGATGCAATAATACTGGAACGATTGTCAGCAGTCAATGCTAAATCATATAAACGCTAAAAAAAATTTTGAATAAAAAAATTTATTACATAACACAATTTAAACATTTATATGAACATAAGGAAATCAACCAAAAAACACTAACAATCAAGTTTTTACTGTTCTTGCACACTCACAGAAACTATAGAAACTATTTACCAAATCTTCATAGTAAGGGGAATATAGAGATTATGACTTATTCTTATCGACAATCATCGATTTAGTTCATAGATTGACATTTCGTAGTTTACACTTGTATTCCAATTCACTCTGCTTATGTTTTAAAGTGTTGTATGTTCAAAAAGATTAGTTTAGCTCACTTATCGTCAATTTCACTATCAACCATCCTCCTTTAAACACTATTACCGAATAGAAAATCATATTCCAAAGACAGTTGTACAGAATAATAAAAAGCTATTTATTTTGATAAAAAGTTAAATACTTCATCTCTAAAATTTACACAATATAATCAACAAACAATTTCGTTATGATATTTCATCAATGGCAAAGAAACAACAGCTTCCGTGTGGAAAACTAACTGCGACGATCGATAGATGTGAAAAATACCGATTCCAAAACAGTAGATTCAATAATTAAGACATCCTGTATTAGAATTGACTGACACGCCATCTATGGAGACAGTGATCTTATTCTTTTTCTGATTATCACTCATCTAACAGGTTTGGCATGATTGTTTTTTCGCTTCTTACGCGTAGGAATTAAACCAACGAAATAGACACTGCTTCATGAACAACCAACCTCTTTGATTCTAATCTAATCATTGAAATCCAATTCAGCCTGCTTAACTTCAATTGGATATTAGGAATTTCAATGTTGATTCGAAAGCTATCTGAGTAAGAAAATCTGTCTTAGCCGTTTCAAACGATTAGAAGTGCAAAATGTTTAAGTGACCGAACACTAATTGCTAATGCACAAAGATGACTACCTTGTTCGAATTTGTGTTTCAGCGAAAACAATATGTTGACGAAAATCGCACGAACGCTTTGATTTGTTCCCATACAAACGTGGGGAGATATAAAATGAGAATAAATCAATACACGTCAATGGTAGAACCACTCTTTAACTAACAGACAGAAAAAAGTCTAAAACAAAACATACTGGGCATCAAATAACTAAGCAAAATGTATCATTATTACCATGATTGATCACTTAGACATTAGCACTAATTCATTCATGAATTCATGAATTTCCATTTGAAAATTATCTCACCTTCATTAGATTGTACAATTGTTCAGCTCGTAAAGTGGTCATTGGCAGTTGCTTTATCTTATTGTAATGCTGCATCAATTCAAAATACACACTTTCAAGTTCCGATAACGAATCTATTCAATATAAGATAATAACAATATAAGATAAACACATCGTAAATTAGTTGACAGTTTCATAAAGAATCAATGTAAAGTCCAGTGAGAACTATTCATGATAGATAATGTTATACAACGTGTGACTATGCAGTACTAAGATTTTAAGAAACTTCTTCAGTATAAATACTTCATAAATGTTATCATTCACAGAAAATGCCGCTAACACAATAAGTACATGAATTACTAATTGCTTAGATAATAAAGTATGCAACACATTTTTACAACAATTAAATTGCAATTCAACACTTTCACTACATTTACAAACAACCAACCAGTAGGAATACATGTACGCTAATCACATCAGAGAAAGTCTGTAGTAGACAACACACATCAACACACACTACGATTATTATTATTATTATTATTATTATTATTATTATTTAATAGCTGATATCATCAACTGATACAGTTTCCTCCATGATTCATGTAATAAGCAAACGAAATTTTTCGACCAGTATAACGTTTTATTTTTCGGATTGTCCCAACTCTTTTGCACTAGTTGGTACTATTACTATAATAATAATAATATTCACATATAATCAGGTGTAGAGTCATATACTTGCTTTCAAGTTAAGTATGAGGGCTACTGAAACTAATACTGTTACCCAGTTCACTAAACCAAAGGTAGACAGGGCATTCAACCTGAAACGTTGAATCACTACTTAATTACTAATTCATGTACTCCCTTCGCCTTCATTCAGCATTACATATTAACTATAAAACAGTAGGTAGACTATTCTACATCATAAAGTATAATACAATTTTCTATGATCTACTTATTTTTATTCAATATTAAATACTTGATAGATTTATTATAAAACAATAATCCAGTAATATTTTAAGGATCATTTAATATTGTTCACAATCAAACAGACATTTTTCATAATTAATTATAACAGAGCACAAAGGATTTTATTGATGTTAGAACTTTACAACTAACTGAAATTAACGAATAATTTTTATATTATGCTTAGCAATTTTGGTTCGTAATAGTGTTGTCACTGAATGGAATCCAATATTTACACAACAGAGACAAAAAGATAAACAATCGATTGTTTCAATTCTGCATTCACATTTATTTGTTTAAAAATTCTTAATCAAGTCAAATGAAAGTAATCAAAGAAAAATATACATCATCCATTAAACAAATAAGATACATATACAGTTGAATGTCTAAACAAAACTAAACAGTGAGTACATTAGTTGACTTATAAGGCAAATGCTACTGAACTACAATATGATTGCTTTTCATGCATACTGAAGAATAAATCCCCTTAGAATAAATAATATGTCTTATTTTGTAATCACACTGAATTATTATTCAACTATTCTCAAAATATTCCTATTTAAACATGCATATAGAGAGATGCACTTCTAACTAGATAAGAAGAATTCATCACAAATATCAAACACATGTTACACGTTGATAATTAGTTTTATTGACTTCATGAAACATAAAGAATTGAAAGAAACCACTCTATTTGTTGATCATTTCTTTTAATCATAATAATTAGTCTGATCAGGAACAATTTTCTACTACGCACAATTTCTAAACCTCATAACACCTGAATACGTATATCGTAGCAACTTAGGGATAATAGTAAATCATAAAAAACTGTATGTAAACAACTTCAACTAACAACACTAAATTTCCTGCAGTAAACAACTTCTACAAACTCACATATACTATTCCATGAGTTCACACATTTCAACATCATATAATTCATAATCAAACAAATTAATAATATACAATGATCATTAAGATATATGTAGTGTTAGTTTAAGCAAACGCATAACAAATAAATTGAACAAATTAAAAAAAACAATATGAAATAACCTTCAACAATTGGAGAATGTAATGGAGAAACAGAGGATAGTCGACCATGATCTACACGACTAGGTAAAGAAGATGGAGATGATAGGACACCATTATCTTCTGTGTTTTTAACAGGTTTATTATTATGTTCACCTGAAGCTGTTTGACCAGATTGCTTTAACATATTTAAATCTTTCCAATTTACTGGTAGATCGGAAATAGACATGGAAGCTGGTGGTGGTGGTGTCCGAAGTGCTCCAGGTGATGAAGCATTCGAACATGATGGAGATGAAATTCTTTCGCTATTATTCAATATATAACTTTCTAATTTATCTAACTGACTACCCATATCATTAAACTCGTCGATCAACACTTTATTAGCATCGAACTGAGAATCTATAAAGAAAAATAAAAACAAAACACAGCCTCATAACGACAAACAGTTAAGCTTAAAGCAAATCACATCAAAGGAATCAAGCAGAAATCTTCATCATTATACTAAACAAATTACGTGACTCAATCACATACAGCCGTGATTCACATTATAGGTGAGCAACAGCAAAAATCGTCTACCGTGATAAAGTAGACTGAATGCCTTTTGCTGAAAACAAATCCTTTCATAGACTAAAACGATTATTTTGATCACTTGGAAATTACATGAATACACGTTTTCAAAACTCGATATAAAAGAGAAACATCCACATTATTCATGAACGACATTCAAATGAGTACATATTACAGTGACCAGTTCTAAAGTAAACAGATATGTCAACTGGAAAAAATATTGACCAGCAAACACAACCAATGACAATAGTTTCCACATATTTTGTCGATATTTCGAAATGCTTCATTTAAACTACTTTCGAAATATGTGTAAACCACATTTAAAAACGTTTCAGACAAAAACTGTAGAACAGATTTAAGAGAACACTTATGCTACAGTTTCGTCGTACGGCTTTCATTGTTCTTCTGAACAACATCAACACAAAATTCAGGTAGAATTGAAGTATTCAATCAATCAACACAACGAAATTCATCCAATTTACCGACCATCCAGAAAAGTCATGGACAAATATAATATTGAGGATCAAATCAAGATGGGATACAACCAAAGTAAACAGGCAGATAACGACAGGTTAAAGGACAACAAAAACCAATTGAGATCAAGATCAACGGGACAAGCTAAGAGTCAGATATGGAAAAATTCGAATACTTCGCTTCCACCTGAAGTTTTTGCCGAAGATGTTGTTCCGAACAACAATGCGTCATTTATGGCGTAGGCAAGATATCCGTCGGCTAACCAAAGCACGAGTCTACTGAGCAGCAGTTCGTCCCGTCATACTTTATAGCTGAGAAACATGGACAGTCACAGTAGAAGATATTCGTAAGTTACTGGTTTTCGAACATAGGTGTCTTCGAAGCATTGTTCGTGCATAATGGGACTACCCAGTGATCAATTCTATCGTTAGGAAACGGGTGCTAGGTAGGGACGGCAGATCAATAGATGAAATATTGAAACTTCGTCAGCTGAGGTGGTTGGGACATGTGTTGCGTATACGGAATCACCGACTGCCTCGACGAGCTATGTTTTACGATGCAGGAATAGGTGGCAAGAAAGCTAGGGGCGGCAAAGCCAAAACATGGCACAAATCAATGAAGTCACTGACAACTGGATTGTGTCATGTTAGTCAATAAAGACTACCTAGTTGGGGTCCACGAAATGTTAGTAATCGATGGTTAGAGACCCTGAATGAAATGGCTCAAAACCGTTGACAATCGAGCAGGTGCATGCATTCTTTGTGCTCTCTCAAAACGTAATCTTCTGAATTCCTCATGACCGTTCTTCTCCTTTCTTAACTGACTTCTCTGCGGCGTACACCTCGAATGATTTATTCGATCAATAATCTTCTTTTACTACTGCTAATACCTCTACCACCTCTACTACTATGGGATTGGAATCGAAAATTGCGTCCCTGTGCTAATATGGTATGGCAACTTGAACTGATGTACATACGTACGATGATGATGACTAACCGACTGACAACAATGAAAGCTCTATGACCAAACCATCAAGCTCAGAGAACGAAACACCACAATAATCAAACACCTGAGCTACAAAGTTTCGCTACCATAGAAGGACACACTTGATAAAAACTATGCCTTCTCACAATGGACATACTCTGAACCATTCTATTGCATGAGCAACTGCAGCTATTTACGGCAGTCCTGAGAAGTAATCTTAAGAGACTTTACTTTACGTAAAGTAATAACTGTAACAAAAAGTAATAAATCGTACTTTTATACTTCTTTTCGAGCTATATACTTAACAGAGAGGTAGAAGCCGTTAACAATTCAGTATAGGCAAATGGTTTACCAAGTACAAATCAGTGTCCTTGACTTTGAGTCATACTTTAAATACGATGACTAGTGATAATGCCTAACTACCCAAATCCAAGTAGGTTCGAGCCTACAACGTAACAGCTGAAAGCTGAATACCTTACCCACTGACTGGCTTTAATGTACACGTCAAACTGTTATGAACGTAGTATTACAGATATGCACAGTATGAGGCGATTTGAAAATTTGATGTATATACAGTTCGATTAGATTTTACACAACAATACATAGTCAAAACTGAATAAGCTGCACAACAGAACATACCTTGAGTCCAACGAATTTTCGCTAAATCATAATAATTTTTCAATCTTTTATAATCCAATTGCATTGTGACTAAATCTGATTCTGGAATAAATCGATTTTCAGTTGAATACAGTTCCATTGTAGATAAACGTGTTTGTAAATCAGCAACACGTAGAAGCAATTCCATTTGAACAGCTTCAGGACCACAAACCATATCATTATTTAAATTGGACGTAACGTTGACCGATGGTGCAGTAACAGTAGAAACGGTTTTCTGTAAGTGTTCAATCACATCTTTCGAATCTTTTGAACAGTTTGGCTGTTTTCCATGGTTATTACTATGATGAGAATGATGATGGCTTACATTGGTGACTCTATTCTCCAACTCTTCTTCATTGATAATCACTTCATTTTCATTACATCCATTATGTGATTCCGGAACTGTTTATTAAAAAATATAAAACAACAACAATAGCACGTACGATTAGGTGGCAAGACAAACGGATGGTATGAATATTCAAATAATAATTCATATTTCACTATGGCAATGAAAAATCTTATTCTAACGACTAATTTGATTCGGCCAAAGAATAAATATACATCTCTCTCTCTGTCTAAAGGAATAAACATTTTCTTTAAAGTTAGACAACAAAATGAAGTGAAAAACAATACAGGTGTTTCGTTTTATTCGGAACTGGTCGGCTCAATCCACCTACATTTCACTGGCGATTTTCACATTGAAACTGAAACTCTTTCGTTTTCGCATAAACTACCTTTATAGAAACTAATTTATATCACAGTTGCAAAAATTCAAAAGATAACTAATACATAATTAGGTGGCATGTTTCCGTTTTTCAAACCGCGAGTTACAGTACTTATATAATTGAGAAACACAAAAATCAGTGAATAATTTTTGGAAACAAATGTTTAAATGCGTTTATGATATAGTGGAATAACCTGAAATGATCAAACCATAAGTGAGTGTGATTGGCCGAGAAATGACTTTCATTTTCAAGAACAAAATATTAGCCCATTGTGACAGGCTCGACTTCCTAAGGTGTTGTATATATATGTAGAGATAAACTTATTTTCATACTCTCTATTTCTCGAGTGGCTGAGCTCATGTATAGAAAAACTATTAGTAGCAACTAGAAGACACTGACTGTCACAGCAGTTCAGATTCTAAAATATTGTGATAACATACAATAAGAAACAGTCAGAACTCAAATACCCTAAAACATTAACACGAATAATGTTGATGAAAGTCGGTAGTAATAAGACTTTACATTCGTGTAGCTAAACAACAGCTACTAAGAAAGTAACCGGAAGTCGAAAACCGTTAAATTCACTCGAAACACTGAAATAGTGAAAATAACCATTCCGAACAAAAGTTATCACAATAATCAAGTAACAAACTTTTATCACCTGAAGATTTGTAAATTCTGCTCAATGACGACGGTAAATCAATCTGAGTTTGTTGTTGTTGTTGTTGTTGCTGTTCTTGGTGTCCAGCATAGCATGAATTCACTATTGTATTTCTTCTCCAGTTAATGGGAGTTTTCATAGAGTCATCATGAAATCGAGAACAAAGATCATTACTAGGAGATCGCGAAGGCTCTGAAGTTTTTCTGAAGTGATTTTGACCCGATATACAAGCATTGCCACTTTCTCTGGAGTTAAAAAGGTATGACATACAAAAATTTGAAGGAACGGTATGTAAAAATACAATACTGATAAGTGACAAATATTTCAAATGATTCTAAACGAGTATATGTAATAGAGAAGAACTATTCGAAACACGTTGCTAGCTGGATATATAAGTTATTGTCAAAGACTTTTGGTTAGCAATTTTGTCTGTGTTACTATCATCTGATTAAGGAAAGCAAAGAAAGTAGGTGGAAGAGAAAATCGAACATGTAGCCTAATATATGAAAGTTGAATATCGCTAATCCATTGCAATACATCAAACTATGAAGCTATGGATCATTATGACTTTACACAGTTTTAGTGGTTAATTCAAAATCAAAATCTAAGCACAAAAGAAAGCAACAGAACAATGAAAAATGGACAATTATTGCCACCGAATTCTCTGTTAGCTTAATGGTTATACATTCTTTTCAACATTATCACTTAAACAACAAGGATTATTCAACATTATTCTTAAACTATCTGATACATTTATCAGTGATGTTATGATCGGCTTTGATTCATATCATTTGGTGTCTTCCTAATACTGATGTCAAATACTTCCAGTGGCCTAGTACCATGATTTTCTAGACAAAATATAACCACACTGAACGATTTCATGCATTGATAATATTTCATGATTTACTGTGAATTATTGATTGCAAAACTTTTAAATAGCATTATTTCAAATACAATAAATAATATACATATAATTAATAAAACTCTTCAAGTGGTTCAATCAATAATTATTTTTTATAAATATACTTAATTACATATATACATATATATATATATGGAAGATAAATCAGATTTAATGAACTCACATGGTACGACGATCTGGACTATAACAAACAGATTGTTTATCATTATAATTATTCATGTCAGGTGTATCATTTCGACGACCGATTTGACCAGAATTACTTATACTACCCAGTTCAGTTTCCCAACTATCAGTGGTTGTTGATAAGATTCTTGCATCATGTGTTGATGCATTTCTTCTTAATCGATTTCTCTGCTGTTCTAATAAAGGTGTTGACAAATAATGTACATTATTGCCGCTAGAATCATTTCTGGTCTCATGATAACCACCATCGGTTTGAGAATAACTGTCATCGGACACATGCCTATTACTAATATTATAATGAATTGTTTGCATACTATGAGATCTTGGTTTATTTGATGTATGATGATGAGCTGGTGTATCAGAAGCTTTGCTTGCATCAATCCCAACGCGTATTCCCATACGTAATTGATCTATGGTAACTTCGGCTAGAGCATGTTTAGTTAATAAATTGTCATAGTACATCTGTAATTGTTTTATATAATCATCTTGTTGTTTACGAATAGTCATAGCCTGGAAGCATAAAAAGAGAAAAACAGTCATCATCAAGTTCTAATCAACAGATTAAGAGTGTATGCGGGGAAGTTTAATGTAGAATGGGAACTGATACGTTGTGGTTACTGTGGTAATATGAATAACAACAGCTACTGAAAAACCTAAAGAAACAAAGGTGAATAAATAGTTGAGGATATGTCAGTATGGAGTGGTGGATATTATTGAGCTGCACTCAAATCATTGGTGCTTTAACTTAAATCAGTTCATGATTTCAATGAAATACAACCATCTCCGCAACCCTATAATCACAACTATCGTCTCCATACTACCAGTGACAAACTTCAAGAAGAAATCTCCGGAGTTCTAGTGGGAACATGTGACCACTCGAGCTAAATAGTGTCAAATGTGTGGTAGTTACCCATCGAAGACAATAAAAAATGATAGCACAATGCTGTAGATTGACTGAAATTAGACAAGCACACCTGTGGACTTCGGCTCAGTACTTTGGAGATCAGGCGTCCACATACAAAACCGATGATCCTCAGTTCGATTCCCAGATGCTCGCTCGTAAATGTGAACTGGTGAGGCGGCCGTCAATCGCTTTCATGTTTTCAATAATGTTCCAACTAAGATCGGTTCGTCATTTAGAATCTACAAGAATTCTACAGTCTACACAAACCCTATACCGATGATTGAGGAACTATATGACAGAATACTTTACAAATAAACAACAGCCCCAACATACTATACTAACTATTGGCCAATTTACACTACAAACAGTGTTCAAGGACAACATTTGCACCACATATTTGCACAACTAACTCGGGTCTAGTATCGAAACTCAACTCATTATTGAGTGAATACAAACATGAATTATCTGGCTTCCAAAAATCTTCTACCGACATCACGTGATTAGAAGTAGTCCCAAAGTAGGACTTGCATGTTTAGGTTTTATTACTCAACAATTATGTCAACAACTACAGCCAACTAGCTTCAAAACATAGTCCAAAGGATGTTGTGTCACTAGGACTGATCAACACAACTCAATCAGTACTAAGGATTACATAAACAAGACAACGGTCACTGTCAAATGACCGATCAGTTCAAACAATATCGATACCACGAAAACAAGATTTCATCCACATTGCATATATACAATTAGTCCATACTGATTCCAGACAAATGTCTATGCGTCACTTAATATATATTTTCGGAGTATTCATCTATAAAGATTAAATGTACTTCTTGTTTTGTTGAAGCTTATGCTTACAAATCAACAATTATATCTCGATAATATTAAATAGACAAATAGGTCTCGTCAATTATACGATGAAAAGAAATGCTATTATTATTATTGTTATCAGCAATAATAATAATAATAATAATAATAGTAATAATAATAATAATAAAAATGATAGACTTAAATGAACTTGATCTTAGAAACACAGAAACATGATCAAATTTTATTTGATTAAAATATTTTTCAGATATTCTAGTTAGTTATTGATAATAATAATACAATGATTTATTATTTCTATAGCATAAACACAAGCTGTTGGACTGTAGTAATTACCACGACAACGAAATTAAACAATAATTTAGTAAAATATTATTAAATTGCTAATTAAGTAAGTTGGTGTGTATGGATAGAAGTACATCAACAAGTATGTAGTCGATATGATTTAAATAATTGCTTAAATAAGATTTTACCTTATGACGAATAGTTTAACTATACACTGTTCAATCAACAACAGAACTAAAATCAAATCACAGAGACTAACAGTGATGATAAGGTCGAAAATATAAAGCGTAGCAATCGACTCACTCGTTTAAAAACATTTAGGTATGATTCACTATGTGAGATCGTGAGTACACATTGTAAATCTCAACGTAAGATAATATGAAACCAACTAAAGAATGTGCCATACAGTTTTTGAAAACTTTTCAACCGGTATCGTTTAGTAACCGAAACTAACTCTCAAAGCAGGAAACTCTCGACATATATGATTGATTACCTATGTTTATCATTAAGTTATCATACATACAACTAGTCGAAACCTAGCCAAAAATACGGTTGCTAGACTAGGTAATGAAACCTTCACAACCTCTTGTCAAATAACAGTTGACTGATCGTTGAACAGTGTCCAGTGTTATTTTGGTCTGACCAATTGATCAAGTGGCTCAACATCACCTGCATCATTTTAGGCTGTTAAATGATAAGGAAGTAGTTGAGAGGGGATCTTACAAACAATAACTCAGACACAAAACACTATAGTAGCTGGATCTGGTTACCTAGATCGGATGAAGCGCCTAACCCTCCTAGAGTACTAGAACTTACCAATACGTTACCTATACGTTCTGACATGTAGTTAACGTCGCCTAACCACCGTCTGCCTCGTCGAGCTATGTTTAGCGATGTAAGAATAGGTTGCAAGAAAACTAGGGGCGGCCAGACCAAAACATGGCACAAATCCATGAAGTCACTGACAAGTAGACTGAGTCTCGTTCGTAGATGTACGCCATGTGGTTGGGGTCCGCGAGATGATAATAATCAATGGTTAGAGATCCTGAATGACATGGCTCAAAACCGTTTGCAATGGCGCAGGTGCATCCACTCTTTGTGTTCTATGAAATTCTAACCTTCTGAATTAATCATCACACCTATCTTTATCTTTCTAAATTTACCTCACTGAATTATACGTCTTGAATAACATCTTCGAACCCTAATCTCTCCGATTACTTCTAATACTTTGACTACCTCTACTACTATGGGATTCGAATTGACAATTATATCTCTGCGCTAACGTGGTATGGCAACTTGAACTGATGCACTTATGTGCAACGTTCTACGTTGCTGTCGATGATGAATGATAACGTTGAATCAATGCAAGCCATACTACCAACAGTACGCTATCCTCTGTCTTGAGTCCGAACAGAAGTAATCAGGCAGTTACCACGATGAAGATTCTAATCATCCGTCACAGCCCATATCCGCTTCAAACACTTGAATTATCACACCACATAGTACACCACGTAAGAAACCATACTTTAAACAAAGACATAACATAAGTGGTAGAGAGCGAAGTAAACAGTACATTACTAATAAGCAATGATCACGAAAAATAATATTGGTTGAGAAATTGTGCTGTTCTGCAAGTAAATGATGATTAGGATGGCGAATAGTTAAGCGTGAACTTGACATTCAATGCTCCTCATTATTAAAGAAAAAAGTTAGGATCAGTGGGTTGTCTAGTTCACTAGGAATTTCACTGATTATTCAAACAATAGTAATTCATAAGAAAAATACCTCTTCACAGCATCCAAATGTCAGCACAAACTACCTAAGTAAACTACATTTAAGTTTATTTGCCTTATAAACTATTGTGCATTTCTGATGAAAAAAGGAGACATAATGAAAAGATAAATCATTAGAATCATTCTTTAAACTTACTTCTTCTAATTTTGCCTCTAATTCAACTTGTTTTAAAGAGGATTCTGATATACCAATTTGTGAATTTGTAAAATTAGAATTTGAAGAGTTCGACACCGAATGACAGGGCACGTTTGGAGACTGTGCAGTTTCACTATGACTTCTATTAACACGAATAGAATAAAAGAAATAAATGATAATAGGGTTTCCAACAAGAATTTTGTGTCTTTCAAAATAATCAATTAGCAGACAGCTTCAAGTCCACCATACTTTAAGGAATTCATCGCTATCCGAAGATTCAAACAGAGTCTATACAATCAAACAGATAATGTCACTTCTGTTATGCTCATTTACATTTTCATCTTAACAATTCATCACGCATCACTACGCTTCACACTCCTAATTACAAGCTCCTCTAATTCTTTCTTACTTCTTAACTCAGCTTTAACCAAGAGACCTTACTGTACGCAGTTCAAGTGAATCAATAAAATAAATGAATTGGTATTGCTCTGTATTGATTGTCGCTCTTGCTTTACGAAAATCTATAAACCTATTTGCAAACCTCATAACATCCATCTTAAGGACATATCAGTGAAGTGACTTGAATTTTCTTAGTGCAAAATAAATATCTTTAAAAATTTGTCTAACAGAACATGATGAGAAAATAAAATGTGTGATACTGAAGTACTATACAGAAGAAATCTCATGTAGATGGGAATCTCGTGTGGAGGTTAAGATGAAAATACACTTGATAGTAGTAAAGATTAAACAATTATTAAACATTTATTTACACCTTAGTTTAACAGTTGTATAGAAAAGTAAAAAATCCTACAAGATTCTTTCTCTATACACAGAATTATAACTAACACTCAACCAGTGAATTAAAAAGAATACTATCAGTAAAGTTATCAAAAACTTTGGAAAAGAAAAATAGACCTACTGATTGACATCATTGTCTCTTGTAGGATCATTATGGACAGTGGAAGAATTCTGTTTCATTGAATGGTAAGATTCAGAGACTGAATTACGTCTTACAACAGACTAAACGAAATGGAATTCAAATGGAAAAACATGAAAAACCAACTATCAATTAAATTAAATGTGCGAATGAATCTTAACAAAATTCATAGACGATATCGTAAGAATGGTATCGATTAAGGATAAAAGCTTAGAAATATGCAGCTATCGCCAACTATGAAATTCAATATCGTTATCAGTTTTAAAAAGGAAATATGATTTATCATTTAGTGTCAGAAATGAGCAATATTATCAATAGTCCAACAAGCTTAGCACCATGGACTAAGTGATCGATTGAAAAACCTTAACACACATCACAAACCTTAATCTCCACAATCGGAGGAAATCAATACATGAAAATACAAGTGAAAACAGCACTAGCGGTATAGTAGAAGAGTAGGAAGAAAGGTAAAGAGAAAAAGAATGAAAGAAAATAACTGATCAATAATAAATAAGAACGTACTGAAGATTTAGCAGAAACAACCATGAATAAACTCATCAGAATAACAATATCTCACTTGACGTTAGTCCATTCGTTCGGCCTAAGCGAATCAATATCTACTCCGAATTTGCCACAATTTCAAAAATGCATCCATAATATTATAGTTGCCAGTCACAAACTGACCATGGACGAATATTCAAAGCCGGAAGGCACTGTACCACTGTTCCGTCCGATTAGAGACCCCACCAGGCATCCAATCAAGAACCTTCAGATCTAGCGGTGAGCAATTATTTAAAAGTTCACATTTTGAAATTCAACTGATTCCCAATAATTCACAACCATCTTTCAACACCATTGGTGACTAGCTCCGTCATACTCGCAACAATAAAATTTCAGTGGTCACAGATTATTAGGATTCCTTCTAGAAATTATTCACTTGTAAGCACACAATTATTATTTCTATGTTTAAATGGTTTTCTGGCTAAGGTCAGTCTGTGATGCAAATTATAAAATCCAATATTCCCTACAAACGCCTTGTACTAATTACTCTTACAATCGTCACAAGCAATCATCAAAAACACAGGATAACACACAGGATATTTCTTATCAAACTGGCACTAACTGTCATGGATAAATAGTAGAATTCTTACTGCGTTAGAATCACACAAAAGATTATCACACTTTGTAAATTATATCCTAGTGCTTCGATGATTAGATTATCATTTCCTTTATTTAAATGAGTTTGAGGTATTTTTAAACAATCAAAATAATTGAAACACACACACTAATTCCCACAAAACATGAATGTGTAACATTTAAACTTTGGAACCGGTACAGTTTCATAGACACAATTAAAACAAAACAAGACACACCCAATTCTTCGAAATTTAATTGTTTGCTTTATTTAAATTTTGTACGAGTTGTAGATCGAACGCTCACCAATTAGTGAACAAAGAAGTTTATCTGAACAAATTATACAACAGTTTATTTCAAACTTAATCTCATTCAAAAACCAGTCGAAAATGAACCCTAATAATCATTTATAGATCAATCTGCTTTTTCCTTCCTTGCGTAAAGAAGAGACTTGATCAGTTGTTATTCAGTTACATCAACAGCTACATTACACGAGTGTACTGATCAAATTATCAAAATAAACAGCAAACAAGATGATGAACAGAAATCTTAGCAAACGAGCTACTATATACACAAAATGCCATCCAATCCGAGTTAGTAACTACGGTGATTATTTTAAGATAGTGTATTATTGAACAATAAGCCACTGTCAGTTAAACAACACTATGATAATCATCAGTACAAACCAAATTCTTATCAGTACATGACTGACTAAACAACAGACAGAAAAATCCATTCTCTTTTTCACTCAATGTCACACACTAGGACAACATATCATATTCCGAATACAATTATCCCAACCATTGTTAATAATTATCTCACAGACTCCATTTATCAAATCTACCTCCCATTTGTTAGTTAATACTACATTCAGTTGCTAACACCAAAAACGGAATCAAATCTTATAAATATCAGGTCCAAGTTCTTTATCTAACTTATTGATTGGAAAATTTACACAGAACTTCAACAAATGTCGTTACATACCTCCCACTACATGAAGATAATTGTTATAAATTTCTTTAAATCGTTTATTTTCAGAAAATATACACATAAAAACAATGAAATATGTTGCATTGTGGACACATTTACTGGTCAACTTTGATACTTTTAGAAATAAATAGGCAACTGACATAATTCTATTATCATCGTTCTTACAGAAACTGATAAGCGTTAATACACACTCCCTTCGTTACACCTGAGTAAATAATTTTACTATTTCTGTTTCATTTTACGCTTCATGGTCAGACAAATAAATGGAAAAAGAACGTATTTGCTGTGTCAACTATAAAATTTTGCTTTTCAATGACTGTTAAAGTAAAGGCTGCAAAGAACTGTTAGAATAACAAACCAAGTATTTACCCGACCGCATAAAACATAGAGAAATAAATAAAGCGAAAATCCCTTAGTAAGTTGACATACTTGGTTTCATACAACTTAAAACCTACTGTACGTACTTGAAAAAAGACTATGTTAACCAGTGTTTCCCGCTTCTAGAAATGTATCACTAGAACGCATTTGAAATGCTGACGAAATCTAAGTCTTATCGAACACCCAAATCCATAAGCACATATGTTAATTCATTGCAAACGGTCGGTAAAATCTAAATTCATTATTTATCTTCGTAGAGGACGGGCACACAAAAATAATACGAAAGATAGACAAATATCCCGAAATGAAAAAAACAGGAAAAGACTGCACTGTTTCGGAAAGGCTTCAATCAACACGTACGATTAAACAACAACTTTAACAACAGTAATGATAGTAAACAATAGTAATAATGCAACTCTCTTACCAAGTACAAATTTATATACTCGGTTTTGTCAGTCAGTTAGTTACAACGTAAAACTTCGTACGTATGTACATCAGGTCAAGTTGCCATATCACATTAACACAGAGGCGCGATTGTTAGTTTAAATCTAATAGTGCTAGAGATAGTAGAATTATCAGCGATGGTGGAGAAGATGAAGGTTCGAAGATATTATTCAAGAAGTATAATTCAGTGAAATAGACGCATTTGCGCCACTGCAAACGATTTTGAAACATGTCATTCAAAGCCTTTAATCACTGGTTACAATTAGCTCGCGGACTAAATAGTCTACATCTACTAACATGCCGCAGTCCAGTTGTCAGTAACTTCATTGATTTGTTCCATCTACCTTTGTTCTTGTCACCATGTCATATGGACATTTTTTTCATCCATTAGGTCCCTCAGGCTTTTACCATTCAGACATAAGGGAACAAGTCAAACGTCGTTTAGCCGGCATACAACGAGTTTAGGAATAACATTCATTCATGTCACATACACCATTAAAGATACTCAACATATGGAATAAACTAATGGTCGCAATTCAATACAAGTTATTATGATAGAATACATTACATTGTAACAACCTATGAATAACATCAAACCACTGAGATATTACAACTCGATAACATCTAAGTGCAGATCACCATGGGAAAATAATCAATGAATCTGTAAATATCCCGAGTGAACTAAATAGAGACAAAATAGATATTATAATCACGTTAAATTTAACGAATACATCATATGAGAAAATTTTTTGAAATTTTAAAGACAACCGCTAATCAAGAAGCCTATACCGTATAAGTAGATATGAAATATCAAACAAAACGTTGACCTATTTATTCTCACTGCTCGCACGTTATCACGCTTCTGGATACTTCCCAAAAAGAATTAAATGATACATGTATCAAGAAAAACTTCGCAAAATTAATAATAGTCTTACAAGGAATTCAAGTGACTAACAAATAAACCCGAAAAACATATTTGTATTGCAATTTCATCATGATAATTAGAATTACCAATGCATATAATGTCACATAATTTATTCTTTATAATATAATGTTTATTGTGTACGATTTAATATCTATCCGAACTAATGTACGTCCAATCAAACAACACTCTCTAAATATCATGTGATACAAAACTGATCGACTAGTAACGGGAAAAATTCACTTATTGATTAAAAGAATGTACAAGTTGAAGTGAAACCTAAACTTGCACAAACATATACATGTACATTTAGAATAGTAAGATAAATTATATACACAGTTTGGTTAGTGTAAATTTGCAATGTTACACTTGTTAAAAAAGATTTCAAAGTCAAGATTTACTGTATTTACTGATAATTTTAATATTCATAGCAATGCACATGGATGAAATGTACATCAGTTCAAAATTGTTTTTGATTCTATTAGTCATAAACAATATCGAATATGATCAGGCCAGTTGGATCCCTATGTTTTTAAGTACAGCTCGATTAATTATATCATAACTAACTTAATAAACAATAAGTCAAGTATTTCAGTACAGCGTACTTTAGTGTACATAAGCTAAACACAGAACCTATGGACTAACAACTAATCAGACAAGACTTCAGAAACAATCATACTGGATAGCAAGCGTTGATTTACATTCAACAATGCAAGTTATACAACTGCTTACAAAAAGACGGAATTCAGCACTCCGTTTAACAATTAGTTCAAAGTTAAATTTCTTGCTTTTGATTGATCCGATCATAAATCACAATATAAATGTACTTTGATAGCTAGTAGAAAGCACGATACAAGTTTTCATATGGTAAATGTTTTAAAAATAAGAAAAAAAACCTGGATATATATATATATATATATATATATATATATATGTAGCTGAATGTCACGACCACTCATTATATTAGCTTGAGAAGCTACACAGACCATAATACAGATTTTTGGTGAATATATATCGATGATAGAATAAACTATACATTCACTGTTCATTGTTAAACAGAAGAGAAATTTAAAACCTACAGAATTAAAGACCTACACAGATAACAACTCTTAAATATGACACATGTTGTATGCATTAAAAATACAGTGGAATCGTGTTTTCATGTAAATGGCTTAGTTAATTATTTTTAAGGTCACAGAAAGGTTCGATTCATAAAAACCACTTCATTTCATCCTTGCTTAAAGACATCAATAACATCAATACTCTTATGTAGTCTCTTTTTACGTACTGGATATCAGGATCAGTAACCAATTATAAAACAGTATATGATTTGCGGATAAGTTCATACATTTATTATTTGATCATCAAATCGAGTAGTAGTTACTTTACAGAATTAATAATAATATATTCCAGTGACATTTTAGCTTTTCAATTGTACTAGGTATGAATACATAATATATGCACAGGCATACAGGATAATTGAAACATTAGAGTAAGAGGACACAAAATGAAGGCAACAGAATATTACCTTAATGCTTCAAAATTTTTTGTAAAAAAGACACCTTAAGCCAATGTGAGAGAGTAACTGACTGAAAAGTATGCTTTTGCTTTTTACTTTTCATAGGACACATCAGTGAAATAGAGAGAAGACAAAGAAATAAAACAAAAGGAAAGGAGAAAAGAAAAAAGGGAAAAAGTTACTTTATCCACCTCCCTTTCCCCACACTTTCATTAAATTACTTTTATTAGTAATACTCAACCAGTAGTGTATTAGTCATCCCTATGATAAAAATATCTGAAGATATGATTAGGAGTAATAAAAAGATTAAATCAATAATATTAAGTACGTTCATCAGTCAAAAGTGTGTAGCCGAGCATAAATATTCATCTGTTAAAAATCACGATCCATAAGACATTATAACGAGTAAAGTTACATAAAATAATTGGGTGAACGTTGGTAACAGTAATCAATCACCCGTAAACACTCAATTTTCTATCACTGGGTTGGAGATCAGAGGTGGCAACTCGGCTTTCAACACGCACATCTGCAGTAAACAAAAAACCCATCGAACTACATAGGTTGAGGGCACCCAGTCAGTATCACTAGCCTTGACACAAAGAGTAAAGTTGGAGTCCGATTGCATAAACTGTTACTTGTTATCATTTTTTACAATCCAGCATATCAGTTTGCGCATCAATGTAACACTTGTTAAAACAGATTTCCAAGTCCAGATTTACTGTATATACTGTAAGTCAGTTACAACGACGAACGTTGTGCGTAACGTAGATCAGTTCAGGTGGCCAAACTAAATCAGCATCGAGACTCAATTGTGACTTCAAATCCCGTAGTGGAAAAGATTGTAGAAGTATAAGCAGTAATGAAGATTACGGTTCGAAGAAATTATACAAGTTATGGTAACAGTACAGAATTGGATAAGGAAGCTCAGGAGTGAGCAAATTGAAGAATCCTGGTGAGTAACCTATGCTTCATCTGGAGTAACAGTCGTAGGTAAGTAGGAAAGTAAATATTAACAGTACAGTAAGTCACTGACAATTGACTGAGCCATGTTGGTAGGCGTAGACTATCTGACTGGAGCCCGCAAGTCAATCGTAAACAGTGGTCAGAAACTTTGAATGACATGGCTCAAAGTTGTGTGCAATACTGCAGATGCGTCCATTCTTTGTGTTCTCTCAAGTTCTAATCTTTTGAATTCCTCAAGCCGTTTTTTTCTCTTTTTCAAATTATTCCACAGGATTATACTTTTCGAATCTTATCTTAGATCCCTAATCTTTTCCATTACTGCCGATACTGTCACAACTTCTACTACTATTAATTGACAAGTCGATCTCTCCGTGCTGATGTGGTATGGAAACTTGAACTGATATAGGTACGAACTAAGCCCTAAGTTGCAACTGAACGACTGATATGTGAACTATTTTAAGAATATCGAATTTGTACCCAAAAATAAGTCAGTAATACCTACGGATTATTCACTTTTTTACTTAATTATTTGAGGCTATTCAACTTGGTGAACCGAATCTCTGATCCAGGTAACAAAAATAGATAACTGGTGTGAATAATTTTTAAATAATCCAGCTAATTCATACGAAGTAATTCGCGAACCATCATCACACATGAATAAGCTAACTATCTGACTGGAAGATACGAATCTTCAATAGTTACAGGTTGAAATGAAAGGAAACAGTTATAAATGATTATACTGTAATCATTTTTAGAGTAAAGTTATGTCTGTCCTAGATTACGTATGCAAAAAGAAAAACATGAAAGCAGACAATAATGCAAAAGTTCACGGGTCCTACTATATTCAATAAGTCAACACAAATTGTAAATTATTACCATAAATAAGGACTTTTATTTATCAAAATACATAACACCTAATACTCATAATTAAGCTACGGAGTACAGACGTCTGAGTCTTTGTAAATGGTTTTTAATTGCGTCGCCTATGAACATTAATCAGAAACAATGATCGCTGAAAGGAACCAACCAAAATCAAGTGGTTTGTATCCAATAAAATGTGACCTTACTTGTCAGTCAGTTAGTCAGTCAGATGCGACGTAGAACTTCGTACGTAAGTACATCAGTTCATGTCGCCATACCACATCAGCACAGAGATGTAGTTGTCGATTCAAATCCAATAGTAGAAGAGGTAGTAAAGGTATTATAAGTAATCGGAGCGGTTAGGATGAGAAGATATTATTCAAGAAGTATGATATAATGAGAAAAGTTTAGAAAGTCAAAACTAGGGTTGTTGAAGAACCCAGAAGGTTAGGATTTGAGAGAACACAAAGAATAGATGCACCGGCGCCATTGCGAACGATTTTGAGCCATGTCATTCAAGGTCTCTAACCATCGATTATTATCATCTCGCGGACCCCAACCAGGTGGTCGACAATTACCGACATGGCTAAGTCCACGAGTGAATGACTTTATGGATTTCTGCCATGTTTTGATTTGGCCGCCCCTAACTTTCTTCCAATCTACTCCTTCCTACACTGTGCAACATAGCTCGTCGCGGCAGTCGGTGGTTAGGCATAAGTAACACATGTCCCGACCACCTCAACTGATGAAGCTTCATTACTTCGTCTATTGATCAGCCATTCTTACCTAGCACCCGATTCCTAATAACAGCGTTCCTCACTCGGGTGTCCCACGATATACGAGCAATGCTTCGAAGACACCTATGATCGAAAACCAGTAACCTACGAATATCTTCTACTCTCATTGGCCATGTTTCACAGCCATAAAGTAAGACGGAGCAAACCACTGCACAGTACACTCGTCCTTTAGTCAGCAAACGGATATCTCGCCTTCGCCATAAGTTACGCAGGTTGGCAGAAACCAATCGAGCCTTCTGTATCCGTGCTGAGATTTCGTCAGTCACCTGGCTATCAGCGCTGATGAGACTCCAAAGATAAGTGAAGTGATCAACACGCTCGACTACTTCACTCCCTATCACGAGTTCAGGTGCCAATGCAACCCAGTCTTGAAGCAACATTTTGCATTTCGAGGGGGAAAACCGCATCCCGAACATGCTTGCATTGTTGCTTAGGGTGGTCAGAAGACTCTGCATTTTGTCAGCGTCTTCACCAAGTAGGACAATGTCATCGGCATATTCTAAGTCAATAAGTGAGCCACCTGGCAGAAGGTTCACTCCTGAAAATTCAGACGAGGATAAGGTTATTTCTAAAAGCATGGCTATGATAAAATTGAACAAGAATGGAGAAAGTGGACATCCTTGACGGACACCACTTGAAGCAGAGAATTCCGATGACAGTTCGCCATAAGCTCTCACTTGACCAGTAGCGTTCGAGTAGAGAGCTTGTATAAGGTTAATGTACTTCTTTGGTACACCTTTCAATGACAGACACTGACACAGAACCTCACGATCCACTGAGTCAAATGCCGCCTTAAGGCCCAGGAAGACAACTATTGTAGGACGCCTAAATGTGTGTCTATGTTCCAGGACCTGTCGTAGTGTGAAAATGTGGTCTATACAACCACGCCCAGGTCGAAAACCAGACTGGTTTTCTCGAGTCTGCTCTTCACGAGCACTAGTAAGGCGTCTAAGTATAATCGAGGCTAACAATTTAGAAACTATATTAGTTAAACTTATTCCCCTGTGACTGTCACAAGAAGACTTTTGTCCTTTCTTATAAATCGGGACAATCAAGGATTGCGACCAGTCGGATGGGATTACGTCCAGTTCCCAGATTCTACTTAAGATCTCAGTCAACCTAGCTGCTAAAACTGGACCACCATCCTTAAATATCTCAGGGGTCAGTCTATCAGGACCTGCAGCTCGTCCTCGCTTCAGATTTCCTAACGCTTTCTCAACGTCATTAAGACTAGGCGGACTTACGTCGACCTTACTTGTAACTCTGTCGATATTTTATTAAACGGTGGCAAGATAAGAGATTATACATAAACATTCATAGTCAAGGACTGTTGAAGCGAAAATTCTCCCACTAGGTTTATTGCCTATTTTTTCCCTTAGTTAATTCCAGCTGTTCATTCCGTTTACAAATACTGTAAGTAGTAGATACTGATGAACTAAAATACTCACATAACGAGATCATTGCTAGATTCTAAACAACAGATTAACCCAATGTTTTAAGAAATAATATTCATTAACTTACACATTTATTTACTTTCTCCTCTTCAATTTCCTCGGAATACCATCTCAACTGATCAGTTTTTTGTAACATCGGCTGACGAACATTCGTCTTTTCAGCAGCTGTGGTATTAGTAGTGGAATGACTTGCGTTAGAAGGTATCCAAACTACTCCCTCTGCAGCCATTTTAGCTACAACTTGATCATGCGTTTGAATGGGATCTTCAAGTGCGTATGATGCAACTGAATCCAAATTTATTTTATTTATTTGGTGAGATAAATTTAAATTGTTGTTCGATGGGGATAATGAAGCTAAACTTTTTACCTCGACCTCTACTCCATTTTCATTGCATGATCTTGTGTTATTCATTTGATTGGATGACGAATTTGATTGTACAGATAAATGTGGGTCAGAGATAGGTGTTGTTAAATAGAAATTTTGATTGCTTCCTACAATATCCGATGTTGACAATAAATTTGGGACAAAATACAGATTGCTTCCGGAAAATTTGGCTTTGATAAAGTCAGAACTCGACAGATGGTGTCTGTCAGTTGTTGTCGTTGTGTTGGCAGCTGACTTTAAAGCAGGGAATTCCAAACGTGATGGAAGATTTTGCCGAGATGGTATAGTAGATGTGCTACTTTTCTTCACCTCCGAGTTTTTTGAAATGGTGGATTGGCTATGGGAAGAGTCAGGGGGTTTGACAAGCTACCAAGAAACAAAGATTCGAAAGATATGATTCGAGAAGTATAATTCAGAGAGGTAACTTTAGAAATAGAAAAATAGAAATTATGAGGAATTCAGGTTAGAATTTGAGAGAACACAGAGCAGATGCACTTGCGCCATTGCAAACGATTTTGAGACATGTCATTCAGGGTCTCTAACCATCTATTATTATCATCTAGCGGACCCCAACAAGGTGGTTTACATGACTCAATCTACTTGTTAGTGACTTCATGGATTTGTGCCATGTTTTGGTCTGGCTGCCCCTAGCTTTCTTCCAACCTACTTCTACACCACAGAACATCGCTCGTCGAGGCAGTCGGTGGTCGAGCATTCGTAACACATTTCGCAATCACCTCAACTGATGAACTTTCAATATTTCATCTATTGATTTGCCGTCCCTAACTAGAACTCGTTTCTAAACAACAGCATTGCTGACTCGGTTGTCCCAAGATATACGAGCAAGGCTTCGAAAACATCTATAATCGAATACTGATAACCTACGAATGTCTTATGTTTCGCATCCATATAGTAGGACGGAGCAAACTTCTGTGCAGTAGACAAGTCCTTTAGTTAGCAAACGGATATCTCGTCTATACCATAGGTAACACAAGTTAGCAAAAGCCAATCGAGCCTTAGGTATCCGGGCTGAGCTTTCGTCAATCACTAGACCATCAGCACTGATGAGATTCCCAAGATAAGTGAAATGGTCGACACGCTCAACTGCTTCACTCTCTGTCACTAGTTCAGGTACCTATGCAACCCAATCTTAAAGAGAAATTTTGCATTTCGATGAGGAAAGCCGCATCCCGAAAATGTTTGCATTGTTGCTTAGGGTAGCCAAAAGACTGTAGTGTGTCAACGTCTTCACCGAACAGGACTATGTCATCGGCATATTTCAAGTCAGCAAGCGTGACTCCTGGTAAAGGTTCACTCCTTAAAAGTCAGACGAAGATAAACTCAACTCTACAATCATATCTACGAAAAAGTTAAACAAGAATGGAGAAAGTGGACAGTCCTGATGGACACCACTTGAAGTAAAGAATTTCGGTGACAGTTCGCCATATTCTCTCAGTCGACCAAACGTGTTCGAGTATAGGGGATGTACAAGGTTAATGTCCTTCTTTGGTACACCTTTTAATAGCAGACACTGCCACAAGCCTCACGATCAACAGAGTCGAATGCCGCTTTAAGATCGAGAAATACTACTGTTGTGAGGTGTCTGAGCGAGTAACTTTGTTCTAGGATCTGACGTAGTTGGGATATTTTGTCTATACATCCACGTCCAGGTAGAAAACCAGTCTGATTTTATCTAGTCTGAGTTTAAAAATCTCAGGGGTCAATCTGTCAGGACCCGCTGATCTCCCTCGATTCAGATTTACTGTCGCTTTCTCAACTTCAAAAAGAGTCGGACGACCTCCATCGATTAGCCATTCAGGATGACCGGGGATCGTGAGCGACCGGAGTGTGGGTGAAGGCCAGTTGAAATTATTCCTAAAGTGTTCTGCCTATCGATCCAATCTCCTGGGTTGAAAATGAATGATACAGCCATCCTTTACTGAAATAGTTTCGCTAACAGATGGATTTCTAATACCAGTCGGAAAAACTCTATTGTTGCCTATTCCATCTTTATCGCTTTCGCCACCCACCACCATTCGCGGTCGTTGCGTAGGCTTTTTGACAGTCTGCAGTGCTTCTAAGACATCTATGATCGAATACTAGTAACCTACGAATATCTTATACTCTTACCGGCCATGTTTCGCATCCATATAGGAGAACGGAGCGAACTGCTGCACAGTACACTCGTCCTTTGGTCAGCAAACGGATATCTCGCCTACGCCATAAATGACACAGGTTGGCAAAAGCCATAGGCTCTAACCCGACCAGTGGTGTTCGAGTAGAGAGATTGTATAAGGTTAATGTACCACTCTGGTACACCTTTTAATGACAGACACTGCCACAGAACCTCACGATCCACAGAGTCAAATGCCGACTTAAGGTCCAGGAAGACGAATATTGTCGGACGCCTAGATGTGTGCCTGTGCTCCACGACCAACATTAATATATAATAACAAAAAAATAACATTCTATATATATATATATATATATATATATATATATATATTTCGTAAAAGCAACCAACCCTGAATTCATCAGGAGTGCTCATTCACAACCCCCGCACGCAGGAGTTGAACGAAAAACCTTAGGTTTCGAGCACGAATGCTTAACCTTAGAGGCCGGAATTTCTTGCGTGACAGCTAATCAACTGTGGCCTGCTTTTAAACACAGAAGTGTAAGTAGCCCTATTTTATTGGAATCAAATGACAGAAGCTAGAAACTAGTGTTTCGATCGGTAATTTGGCCGCGTTCTTCTTAGCGACATTTAACGCGTCAGTCGATCATAAGATTAAAATCAATAAAAGGATTCCATAAGCTTTGTGTCTAGCACATAAAAAATAATGAAGAAAAATGCGATCGAAGTCTAGTTGTTGTTCAGGTTTTACGGACTAATTAGGAAATTCATTAAATTGTTTGTCAATTAGTCAGAGGTGATGTCTCCGTATGTGTTGACACATATCAACCTAACTTATAAAATTATCTAACTTACTTTATTTGCATCGTGCTTCCCTAGATGTTGATTAGCAGACGTTTCTCGTGAACATGGCTCAAGTCTCATCGTGGGAATATTATTTGCCTGACGTGGTAAAGAATTAATGTTTTCATTTGGAGTACTAGTTCCACACTTTTGTTCGAACAATGCACCAGAATAGACTTGTGCTTCAAATTCCTGGAATTCTTGAATAAAGCTATCCGTAGTTGATATTTCGCTTCCCGAGCGATCCGCATCACGTTCTGCGTGGAAGATGTGTGTGCTCATCCTACTTGAGTTCAGCTTTCAAAAGAAATATGTGAGATAAATATTATAAGAATGACAGCTGCAGCAAATCAATTTCCACAATGTGGAGGAAATAAAAACATAGGTAATGAGAGACATGGACAAAGTAATGAAGACGTGTGAACACATGACTAGGACAGTCATGACTAAAGTGTTAGCCTGAGTGCCTGAAATGAACCACAGTGGACTGGAATCACAGAAATATCTTTACTAACATTAGTGCTTTGCTAGAATGAATCACTAGATAAATTAAAAATAATCAAAAGGCGATCTACAGAAGACAGTGGTATGTATCTCTAAGAACAGATCATCTAATATAATTACGAAAAAGCCTCAGCAATTCTATTCATCACACACATTACTTATGTTTAACAAAATATAAGGACTAAATAGTGTAGCAGTGTGCGAGAAACAGAGTACGAGTAAGTGGATCGAAAAATTTGAAATAAACCGGTGAATTATATTTAAAGGAAAAAGATCTCGTATATCATCAAAAATGTCTACAAAACTTAGTACAGTGGTTTAATGGCGTATCTGTTATTACATTTATTATCCCTCCACTTATGTCCAAGAATTAGGCATGATGATTGTTTCTTCATTGACTGCAGGGGTGGTAACCTACTAATCAATTTTGTAGTGTGTCATTTTATGATGTTAAGCTCTTGTTAATAATTAGTATAAAAGTATGTCATTCTACAGCACATATGACAGATTCTTCCATGGCATAACCTTGTCTTTGATTTCAAATCGCTTTGGGGATTACGTTATATAGTCTTATGAACGATTGTTACTCCGTCACATTGTGTACCTTCATATCATTACAAGATCTGGAGTAGCATTGTGTTGATCAAATTATCAGGCCTTGCATACGTAGAGCACACATAAAATACAACATCAAAGTGTAAAACATATTTGATGTGTATGCGAATAAAACCCCAAAAAATACAGAACAATTATTTGGCAACACAACTACATATCCTCAGGTGACCAGATACATCAAAAGTTTAATAAGGTGAATGATGGGAAAATAATATGGCAGTGAGTTTAACCAATGCAATGAAATAAACATTCTGCTTCAATCGAAGCAGACCTCAAAAATGAGACGCATTAAATACCTAAAAGGAATGCCGACTTTGAAAACGTCAAAGGTGATATCAAACGGTCAAAACTGCTGTTATCTAAAAACCCTATTGCCCTAGGACAAACCCAATCACTAAAACTACGGGGCGAAAAAATTCATAAGTAACTGTCGACTAACCAGAATTATTACAGCTGAGTGGCTAGATTATTATCAATCATACACCACTAAACAACAGAAACGTAACGAAATCACAAAAATAGAGCGCAAAGAAATTGTTTTACAGTGGCTAGCATTCAAAATATTGAATATTTAATTATCAGTGATTAATCCTAGATTCAATGATTAAAACTCAACACAACACGGATTAGCCAATTGAATTACATCTGCTTCACTGAAAACATGTTTACTGCTGAAACCAGCTGAAAATAAGCACAGCCAATTCAAATTCGATTTTTTCAGTGTTCAGCGTATATCACAGTTTCGTATGCTCGGTAGCTGCACATGAGATGCCCAAAGCTAAATGGTGCTATATAGTATTAGCTAATGATCGATCGACAGAAAAAATCTCCGTAGTGACGAATGTGAAAGATTCGTGTTTTAGGAGCTACAAAAATAGCCCTTGATAAACATGGTTTTGTTGATTATGGTAAGTTCATGTACACATCTTGACAATCTGAATGTCGGCGCACTAATACTTCTGATGAGAGATGGAACTCTCATTGATCAAGAACAGAAACAAGCAACTACATGGGTGATAAGACTGAAAAATAAACCCAACGTTGATAGAATCCAGCAATTGGCATTGTTCCCACTGAGTTACAGGAGGATCAGGGGTGATCTGATTATGGCGTACAACATATTGAGCACGCCAAACCATCCCAACGTGTGCATCTTACCGATGCATCACCACCACTAACCTCAATACATTCCTCGAAAAATCGCACATCGAAGAGCGAATACCCAGGTTCGCGCACACATTTTATCATTGAGAGTCGTCGCAACTTGTAATGCTCTCCCAACCGAGGTGACCACAGCCCCCTCAGTGGACAGCTTTAAGAAGAGACTTGATAATCATTTACTCACATACGGATTATCATCTCCCACGTGGACAAGCTGTGCATGATGCACATCTTGAGACCTCTCAGTTATTATCATCTCCATTTCCTTAGATCACTCAATTATTCTGTCTAGCATATTATCCCTGTTTCCTCTCAATTGCTTACACTTCTGTCCTCTCTCACAATCTTCACTACCGATTATTAAACTAAATTATCGATTTATTTACTCAGTCCTGAAATCCTCCTATTAGCTTTAGAATTTTCTCCTTATTATTCTCCACATTGCAACTAACTGGTCTCCAGTCTAGTAATTTGATAGCTGCTGGTATGCAGAAACTCCACTGGCGGCTAGACCAAAAAATGACATTATTCAATAATCGATCTCTAAGTTAAGTGGGGCCATTTATTTGCTAAGCTGACTTTATTCAGAACCGGTCCAGTTGGCTGCGCTGTGGATTTTCAATATCCAGTAACTTTCGATTTCTTTGCGCTTGATTCTTGTTCTTTTGGTACGGTTCCAGGTGTTCGGTAGTGCCCTATGAATGGGGGTCTAGCCACTTGAATGTCTAGTTCTAGCCAGTTGACATTCGCTTGTGAGTTTGTATGTCTCGCGTTTTGAATGAATACGTTTGTTTCAGGGCAGTGGGGTTTCTTCATACCAGCAGCTATCAAATTACTAGACTGGAGACCAGTTAGTTGCAATGTGGAGAATAATAAGGAGAAAATTCTAAAGCTAATAGGAGGATTTCAGGACTGAGTAAATAAATCGATAATTTAGTTTAATAATCGGTAGTGAAGATTGTGAGAGAGGACAGAAGTGTAAGCAATTGAGAGGAAACAGGGATAATATGCTAGACAGAATAATTGAGTGATCTAAGGAAATGGAGATGATAATAACTGAGAGGTCTCAAGATGTGCATCATGCACAGCTTGTCCACGAGGGAGATGATAATCCGTATGTGAGTAAATGATTATCAAGTCTCTTCTTAAAGCTGTCCACTGAGGGGGCTGTGGTCACCTCGGTTGGGAGAGCATTACAAGTTGCGACGACTCTCAATGATAAAATGTGTGCGCGAACCTGGGTATTCGCTCTTCGATGTGCGATTTTTCGAGGAATGTATTGAGGTTAGTGGTGGTGATGCATCGGTAAGATGCACACGTTGGGATGGTTTGGCGTGCTCAATATGTTGTACGCCATAATCAGATCACCCCTGATCCTCCTGTAACTCAGTGGGAACAATGCCAATTGCTGGATTCTATCAACGTTAGGTTTATTTTTCAACCCCTTTCAGCCTTTTAATGCCTCAACTGTACACCCGATTAAACATGTTCATGCTTCTTATAAGCACAAGGGCTGACGTTTTGAAAATACAGGTGTGGGCGCGCATATCGTAAATAGAGTTTACAACAGTTGTGTGACGACAGCGTCAAGTTGTCTTCGCATATTTTATGTTTTCTGCTTGATGTAACGCCAAACCACTGTATTAATGACACCCGAACGTTAGACTCCCACCGTTCAAAAATAAGAAGACGGAAGACGTTGGAGAACACTTATTAACAGAATCAAAAATATACAATCAAACATGCGTATTTATACAATTATACATATAGTCGATATTGTCGTTTAAATATTTGAATATTAAATCCAGTAGTTCATCGGTCGACTGCCCTTGAAATATT
>CALYCR020003382.1:0-28671 GCA_944470395.2 Schistosoma turkestanicum
GTCACGGAATGTTACAGGTAGTTTGTATTTATACATTTAGGTTAAACAGGAAAAAATCATCGATTTCCGTGACATTGACAGTTTAGACGGCCAATAAAAAAAACATTAAGAGTGACATTGAAATTCAGGATAATCAATAAGAAACAACATTCCTGCACGAGACAATAATATCTACGATGATCATGAAATTGACCAGCAGATATTAACCAATTTGAAATGACCTTTAATTCCCTCACGATATATGTTGAATATCCTGACAATAATGCTGCTGGGTGACGTGGAAATACACTGTTCAACTTATTCACAGTAATGTGAAGCTGTTTATCATGCTTTCAGTAAAGAAAATCAAATATAATTAACTTGACTACCTGAAAAAAACAGTATTGTGTAATCGGCATAAAACACGGATAATGTAGACAAACTTTATGATGTATATATATATATATAAATTTATATATATATTTATACGATGTATCTATTCTAGTTAAATTTGTTTTGAATAATTTTATCCAGCTGCATTATTGAAAAATATGAAACTAAGGAGTTTATGATTTCATAGTGTAAGATTGATTTCTTAATTTTTAAAAAACTCATCAGAATGGTTTGTTGATTCGGGTCACAAAGTAAACAGTAAAGAGCGGTAAACTTTCATTGATCAAACATTGAAATGTCGCCTCTGTACACTAAATCTACCAAATATATCTCTTTTTGCCCTTACGATTACTGTATGCTATTCTTTTTAGTTCAAAACCTGCAATTTTAAATTACTCGCATGTGCATAGGTAAATAGTCCAGAGATGTCAACCCTACTGAAGAAACAAATCGATTTCACAATTATTGTCTTACTGCTCTATTGCAACACAAATTTTCCAATGTGAAATCGATGAGTTCGTTGTGACTGATAATTATTTCCAAATGTTCGTCTATCGGTATGATGGCTTTCACCATAACGTTTTAAAATATGACGCCATGATTCAGTTCCTCGTTGTTAAAGATCATTTCTGAAAACAGACCTGATATATATTTGGTGAATTTCATCTTCATGGAACAATGTGTTGATCATTCGACAGTCAACCATTTGAGATCACTTTCTTTGAAATTTCACGCTTTATTTTTTACTGAAAAATACGGCAAATGATAACCAAACAACTCGTTTACTTCTACGAATGCAACATACCTTAAAATGCATATTGCAGCTAAAATGTAGTCATTGGAAGAGTAAGTGAGAGAAATGCCACTCAATCGTCATTCAACTGTCATCATCTCCAACAGCTGACAACTGTAAAACATTACTGTCGTAGCTAACATCTATCAATATGTACATTTCACAAATGTTGGTTTATTCAACTCATCAGGTGCGATGACATTGGTTTTAATGATCGTTACTAGTATGTTTATATAGTAAGCAGTTACTGAGAAAAAATTCACGCTATTCATGCTATTTCACTAATTTGAAAGTTCATGTTTGAGTTTAATTAAGGCAATAGGACGTGAATGTGTTAACTAAGCAAACTTTGTATTAATTGTAATGTGAGATTGTTGTAAATCTTGTGAAGTAATATACATCATGGTTTACAACTGAATAGTGTGTAAAACACTCGATACTATTCTTATTTGATAATGGCTGTTCAAATGGTAAATTGTAGTAGTAGTTACAGAAATTTCTCAATTATAGTCAGTATATTATTGAAACGTAAATTGTATATTTTGATGAGAAATCCTGTCACATTTTGCAAAATGAAATTACAGTAGATCATAGCTCACACATCATTTATTTCAGTATTTCATAAAATGATTTTATTGTCTGTAGGTTATCATTCTAGAGCATTAATGATGGTAGTTGAGAGAATATCATCAACTGGAAATAAGCGGCGGTGTAACTGATAGACGACTAACTCAGATCAGACTAAATGATCAATATGAAGTGAATTAATCAGGTTAATGAAGCAAATAATAAACAACCCTCAGTTTACCTAAACTGAGGAATAATTAAACAACTGTAAATATTCACCATTCAGTGAAATGTCACTAATTCTGAAAAGCCAAGTACACAGATTGTTCCTGCGTACAAATTTTTATTATTTTAACTGAGTAATGTAAGTTTTAAAGAGTGATTTTATAAACTTTTACGTCTTGGATTTTCAGTAAAATTTTAAAATGAACAATCAGAAGCAACTTAACGTTAAATGATTATTATGTAAGAAGTAATCACCCACAGTGGTTCGTTCAAAAAACAACAAAGGAATCGACTCATGATTATATCTACTTCTTCATCTGATGTTTGACTCACCTAGCCAAAGTATTTCAAGAATGCTGACACTCAAATTTTCCTGATTTCGTAGGTAAATCAGCAGTATTCTGTGAGAATGAATTTTCGAACATCGAAATACAGATTCTGATTATTTGCATTTTCACAGTAACAATCAGCCAGATAGCTTCAGCACTAGGAAACATAGAGATCACAGAAAAATTTCCTGGATAATAAACTCTATCACTGAGCACGTTTCTTATATTATGCAAAACACCTGAGAGCTTAAACAATTAACCAGTGAAATGTAAAGTGATAGTCTGGAAGCTGTTGATAGAATGCCTATAGACATCGATTAACATGCAGTCTATAAGTAACTGATAATTTCTAGCTTTGGAGGGAGGAAGAGAATAAAACTGATCGGCTTGCACAATGTTAATATGATTAAGATCCATTGAAAAGTGACGTTAATTATTATATCTTAAATCAATAAATGTAAATAGATTTCACAATTTTCATTGGTCATATTTTTATTAAGTTTCTGTTAGTTAGATGGAAGGGGCAACCAGTTTTGAGATATCGGCTGATTGTTTTTCATGAATTGAATTTGTATAGAAATCAATTTCCATAGAATAAATTATCTCAAATTACAACTTTGAGAAAATTTATTAAACAAATATAAATGAATGGAAGGGCTATCAAATAGTGTGTTCAAGTTAGCAGTTTACTGGTGTTTCATTCTAGAATGAAGGAAAGTTCTTAGCAATTGACCAGCCATGACTTGGACAGCACTACTAACTACAACAATGAATACGTCAGCAAGAAGGAGAATTGTCGTGATACAATTGAGCGACAATAGAATAAAAAGGTCTTTTTCATTTGAAAAAGTGTATTGACAGTTGTGAGTATGTGGAAAGGTATAAAACTCGATCCAATCATGCATCAAATTCATGAACGTTTGAATGAGACGAAGATATTTGTAGGTTGTAGTCATCGAGATGCAGGAACATCTGGCTGAAGAAAAGTGTTCAATGAGATAAGACAGACGTTCTGGATTCTGTTACTAGCCATATTCTATTCATTCAGTATAAATTTGAACTAGATTTTTAGTTCTAATTTGATTCAGAACAGTGGAACATCTATAATTTATGTCGATGTTTGTATTATTCAATGCATTTATTAGTGGTGTTTGATATGGTGTAAGTTGAACGAATGGTAAATTCGTTGATTACATTTTTTAGTTTTGTAGTTTATTTATTCTTTATATAAAAATGATAGTTTATGAGGAAGTCAAAATAGGTATGTGTAAGGTTTAATACGAAATTCTACAGTATCTGAAGGCGTTTGGATTTGAGAAATCAATGCAATTCAGATTGATGGATTTATTTATTCGTTCGACTGTTAAGTCGTTCCACACAAAATTCATCAAAAAGATTTTCTGTTTATTTTGTGAACCTGTCGAGTTGTGTACGTATTATTACGAATGTTATTTTGCATAGAAATTGTAGTCCCAGTTTACAGTGAAAATAATAGATAGTCAACATTCCTCATGGTATTTATTATATATTTTAGATATTTTACTATTGCTTATTGAAGGAGGTCAAATGGTGTATCTTGTGTAACTGCTCAATAAATAGTAAGAGGGTATTAATGTCTTTACCTACTTCTTTTTTATAGATCATTTATTTCGGGTGTCTGGTGAGTCGGACTAGATAATGTGATAATGAAAATTGTTTTATTATTGACAAACAATATTCAAAACTATCAATGGAACTCATATATTCTTTAGCTCATTCATTATTGAATATTAGGCGGTAATATCTAGGATAACCGCTTCGTACGACAATAGGCTTGCTAGACAAACTCCAAATGCAGTCAAGTATGGATTAGGAATGTTATGTCACTCATGTTATATATAAATATCGTTACTTTTTGAAATTCACATTTATATATCATGTATATAAAAAAGGATAAATACCTACCCACCTGAATATTGTCATGTAGATGACCACAGTTTTTGAAGTGTTGCATGCTTTCAAAACTATCATTATCTTGTATTCACTATATTATGAGAGGACGTATATATATTTTTACTCTGAAAGCAATTAGTTTTTACCTTTCTGGAGATAGAACTTCAATGAGTAGATAGTAAGTATGTAGTTATTTTCAGAATAAACGAAATGAAATATAATTTAAGGGTAAATCCACATCAACACCTGAATGAACATTATTGAGTCCAGTGGTTGATTTCATTTACCACTTCACTTATTTTGAAAGTCTCATTCATCATGGTGAATCGGTATGTCACTCAATCTGAATACAAATTCCGAAACCCACAGTGGCTTTGCATCTCTCATGACATATGTTACACCATTTGATAATCCTAGGGTAAACATGGTTTGTAGAGATAACAAACATGAGTCTGTTGCAAGGTATAGATTACAGGTATAATTGAATCACTGTCCTCTTAACAGAACGGTTCAGCGTTGATGAGGAACCTCAATCTATAGACTGAAGTATTTTGAACATTTGTTACGTAGTCATAAACATCGGTCATATTAACGGGCATATGAAGAAGTCGAAGTAAAGCTAGGGATAAATAGACCAAGCTGTAATATCAGCTATTGAATTTTATGACCATCAGTCTGAACGTCGGTGTTAGTTGTGAGCATATACTTAGAAAACTCTCCTATTACTTATACTGTTCTTTTCACCGTATGTATTCTAGAACTGAATGTGATTATTCAATTTAATTCGCTATTTAAATGTATTAAAAGCATAAATGGAATGTAAATTAAAATTTCTAGCTAATCGGATTCATTATTTACACTGAACATTGTTTACCAATCATTCTATTGATAAATAAATTGATATTATTAGAGCTAAATTCAAATGTTTGGCAACGCATTTCACTAAAATGGTGATGCTTTTTGTGTTATTGATTTCAATGATCTTAATACAAGAGATGAATGGTAAGTTGTCTTGAATCAATAGATGTTGTACAGTGTTCATTAGATTAGTGCTTTGCATTTAATCGATGATGACTAAACATAGCGATCAACAGTTGATATGTTCAACAAGATATTAGTTATGATACTTCGTGTGAAATTCTTGTGATAAATCAAACGATCGTCAGCAATGCAGATTGTTAAATGAACGAATTTTGTTATAAGGCTTGTGTTTAGTCTGTAAGCAATAATTAGAATGGTATGTTATAAACGAACATGGTAATAAACACAAATTGGTCGATTTCTTGACTACTATCAGTTTGTGTTATATTCACTTGTAGCAAAAAGTGGACAGCTAAGCAGAGAAGATTTATAACCGAATCAAGTTTAGAATTCATATTCATATTTGGGATTACCTGTGATCATCTATACGTCAATCAATTGATCCACATTTATTTAAGTTATCAGTCAAGTATTTAATTTCCATGATTCAATTCCAAATTGTAAGGTTATGAATACTCCATGTAGTGAAGCGCTATTATTTCGTCATTTCTCATTGTTTTTTATTGCATCTCTGTGCAGGACAAATTTATACTTACGAATAGCTGAAACTTTCAAATGCTTTCTGGAATCTTTTTCCAAAGAACTTGGAGGCAAAAATAAAACATGTTATAAATAGGATCTATGAATATTGTGAAAATGAAACCAAATAAACGAATAGATGGAAAACTGCATTCTAATCTCTTCTGACTGCTTTATCTGAAGCCCTTTATTAACCGTCAGAAAAAAACAATTGAAAGAACAGTGAACAGTTCTTCAAGCAATTATGAATCTATTGAGATCTTTTTGATGAGGTTGAATTTTATTAAAGTAAACGATATAACAAAAATGAATAGGTAACCACAAATTTGGTTTCACTTGTTGTCGGTCGATTACAGTGGCAGTTATTGCAATATAAATGTAGTCTCACTAAAATATGCCCTGTAAACAAACAAGTTCGATAATTCAAGCTGAGTTTAATCATGCCGAATTCTTGATCTAATATAATGGCGCATTGTTTTTATGTCTGGACATTCAAAAGCCAATAGATTCGTACTTTATTAGTCTTTACTAGACTTAAAGATAAAGTCAACTGCCTAATCGTTGAACAATAAAAATTACGTAGACCAGCAGAAGACGTTTCAGTAGATGAGAAAATAAATACAAATGACTATTTCACATTCAGATAGTCTTGAGGAAGTAGTCTTGATTAGATGTAGAGAAGTGTGTGCTACAGGCGACTAGAAATTATGAGGTCAACAAGGACAAACTGTCCTTGATGAGAGCTGCAAAATGGCGTACTAAAATAATCCAACAAACAATAACTACCAAGGATTTCCAAGTGAAAAATGCAAGCTGCAGGTCCAATATAGCTTCTGTGATGCGGAAACCTAGTAATTTGAAATGTCGAAATAAAAATTACAAAATTGGAATCTCATCTAATTGAGTTCTAGGGGATTTAACGTCCTAAAAGTCATTCTGGTGTTGATTCAAATTGCATTAGAGCAACAGAGGGTGAGCAGGTTCGTACTTCAGCTATTGATTGTTTTCATTCGTTCTTAGACATGTGTTTTAGACATGTGCTTAGTCACGGAATAACAATCAAACTCGAGCATATCTGTCATTTGAGATACCAGAAATTTTGCAAAGGAATGAAAGATCCCCAAATAGTAATATCGAAAGTTGATAATTATGCACAGCAAAACTGAGATTAGTTGAAATTATTTTAACTGAATAATAACTCCGAAAGCAACACCGTCGTGTCAGCTTCAGTATAAATCTTGATAGAAAGTTGAAGCAATCAGTAGTTGTATATTCACATGACTAGTTCATTTTAATGAAAAATTATTATTAAAGCTTGAATAAATTGTTCATTTATTCAAAACAACAAAGGATTGCGTTTCAATAGTAAATAAAAAATTATTCCACATGTTGTTTGCAATAAATGATGAGAATAAAGATCACGAAAATAAAATCATAAATTATTTAGTTAAATACTCTGCGAAAAACAAAGTGACTTGTATTCAGCAATGAAACGTCAGAGCAAATACAAAGTTTTACTTAATAGGGATATCACTAAAAAAGTAAAATAAAATTTGATCATGATGAATAATTTACCCACACATTTGAAGAAGATAGAAAAATGGCAAGTGAAGTGGTTTCCTTTAGTTGCAATGATTACTTTCCAGGTTATTGATCTAGTCCGTTTGATTAAAAAGAATTTAGTTTCTTACAAAAATGCTCAGTTCTTTACTGTATGATCCCACTGACAACATTCATATCTTGAAAAATTATTTAACTGTTCATTTATATTATGAACATTTAATAACTTCAACATTCGCATCTGATTCCTGTAAGTCGAGGCGTTCACAATCATAAGTTGATCTTTCGAACAATTGTCACCAGACCGAAACATCATCCCTGCAGTTCAACTACAGACTACAGGACTTACATTGAAAATGTTAACAACTATTCATACACTTATTCATTACCATTAAAAACTTTACAACTTTCGCATTACAAACATATTCCTTAACACAAATAATACAATTCGGTAAAATGATCACAGTAGCCTACCTGAACGCTGGTTAATTGTTTTGTTCTCATTATTCGACTAAGGTGAACTCAAACCGTTTTAAGCATATTTAGAGACGAGTATAACAATCTTGTTTTGATCCCAATAGTTTTATCCTTCTAACATCTATATACATGAGAATGCAGTTTTAGAATCCGAGCACAAGTAAAAAAATAACTGTCAACGAGTAAACCTAACTTTACAGGTTTATTGATATTTTAGATTGGTACTACAATCTTACCACTTTCAACTTCAAATTAAATCAACCTTAGTTTCAACAAAAATAAATTGTTATTTTGATATATGTATGCAAAGTTTTTTCTATCTGTGGATAATACATAAAACGTATTACTCGACATAAGATAATGAGTTAACTTGATGTTCAGTATTTAAACTATTGTAAATTTTCTTTTCTCATCACAGATGATCTGGTCCCAGTAACCTCATGAACTCTATCCGAATTCCAAACTCCATCTTAGAACAGTGAAATGATATCACTTTTATGAATAGAGAAATATCAGTGTTGAACGTAGGAGTGTGGTCTAAAGTTTTATAATGAATAGGCCAGAATGTGAATGCGAAATAACATGGAAATTCGGGATCCAAGGAACTATCAATAGTGAAAACATCAGGATCATCCAAAGTATTTTTGAGTCGAAACGGTCAATATTTATTCAGTGTAATCATAAAGATCCTGAGTCGAGTATTTTGTGTCTGTGAACTTAGCTAAAATGAAAAGCCAACGACGAATGGCTTTGGTGTACGGTAAATGCAATGAAGATAAATTTCTTCGCATACTCAAACGATTATAAATAAGGGAAACAGCTCACATGCCACAAAACTTATGAACTGTTCCGTGGATTCAACGCAGACAATAAAATTCACAATCCTTCAAACTGATTTACCATACTTGATCTGAACAATTTGTCTAACTTTAGGAGTTCACGGATGCTTTTGCATATTATTCCAAGAACCCAAAAACAAAACTGCTCTTTTCCATAGTTGAAGTGAATTACCCGATTATTCAAGGAATTGAAAATATCAAAAAATTGATAATAACAGCGCTTTGTATATTATTATCATTGAAACGCATTGTTTACTGTCTAAATTGATTTTATAACCACACTAGATAGAATTTTAATGAAATTACTCAGTTGATCCACAACTTTTCCATTACTAATCAAACACTTCGATTCGCTTACAAATAATTTAACGGAAGAAATATTGCGACCAACTCTCATTTACATCGGTTTGAAAAAGGTAAGTATTAACTTAATAATGGAATTCGAATCACTTGACGAAATGAATGAAATGTTATTTGCTTTGAATAATTACCTTTTACTCATATTCGTTAGTTTAATTTTTACTGCATAATAAAACTTTCGCACCAGACTTTACCAACTGCGAGAAGATTGCTGTGAACAAAATGACAACAGAATGTAACAAAACAGTCTACCACATGTTACTAAGTATATTTCGTTTAAAAGAATGGTATACAATTAACGAATATACAATTTATAAAATGTACATATTTAAAAATGTGAGATACTTTATCGTATAACAATACAAATATTTCACGATGTTTGAATATAAAGTAATACTGTGTGTTTAGATTGAATGACCGGATTATTCAAAAACTATTATTACTCTCAAGGAATTTTCCTCTATCACTCTTTTAGTCTTTGATATTCTAACTGATCACTCGTCTCCAATGTTGACGATACCATGAAATCTACATCTTTAATTTTATTTATAGCTGATGAGAACACTACAAGAATTTACAGTCACACTATGACTATTAAAAACGTGCTTTTCAAGGTACTACTTAAAGCTACTTTTAGCAGCAAACCTTTGAAAATACTCTTTTCCGTGTATCTGTCTTAAATAAAAACATTAACAAATTCACCGTCCTATTTAATTTACATTTACTTGTTTAATAGCTGAAACATACTGAACAGTCGATTGTGGCACTTATCAAGCCCAATGAATCCCTGGATTGTCTAGGGACGAAAAGCGGAACAGTACGCAAGCTAAAAAGATTGTGAAGAAGAACGATTTATTGATCATCGCTATTATTGTTGTTGCCTCTTCTTTACGAGACATTAGTGATGATGATGATGACATTAAGTTGAACGTAAAATCCCTAGCGACAAATGTTAACCGGATAACTAGAAAATCTATGCATTATATACATTCCGCTACTTCTTCTTTAGCCCTTTAACTCTCATCAATACACCTTTATAGCGTCAGATACTATGAAACCGTAGAAATCTGATGCTAAAAACGAGCTTGATTAATTATTAGTCAATTATTATTAATTGAAAAATCTCTAATCCGATGGAAAGGATTTTTCATGAGTCAACATGCAGTTATTCAGTTTGAATGAAGAACCAATCCTCCATTTACCGTGTGAATTAACAAAACTAGTTCTTATGTGAATGATTACATAGACGTTTTTATCTTTGTCCTAATTAAATGTAATCTAGGGGAAATACGTTTACTGACATACTCTGAAATTTTCAAAGCTTTTGAATTGCCAACCACCTTTTTGTTGTGAGCGAACTCATTGTTTACAGCATCACACTTACTCTTACTCAGTCATCAGCAAAAACGGCTTAAGTTAAGTTTAGTTTGCCGATGATTTTTCAGTCACTCAGCGCTAAAAGGATCATGCCTGACCTCGTTTTCCTCTTCACAGCTTACACATATTTGGAGTATGCAAATGGTCAGAAAGTCGATAACCTATTTTCTACTGATGAACTAATAATTACTACTATCTTGCTATTATATACAGCAACCGTGGAACCTGAAGCTAAGAACTGGTGAACAGCAATGCATTAGCTTTTTAAACCTTTACAAAGTTTCGAATTCACTGTAAACGGTTAAAACAGTTATCCAGAATATTCTCATAGTCTGTCTTTCTTAAAGCAGGATTGAAAACAGGTTTCTAATTATCAGAATGCACTTAAAAAAACTCTTGATTAGGTCAGCTCGACGCTGCCTACTCAACACTGAAAGAGCACTTATAGGTTAACCAACTGATTTAGACGCACCCATATTCGAAAAAATTATCAGTGCTTTGAGAAGAACAAAGAATGGTGAATTAGCAAGAACAGATAACACGCAATCTTTGGCGTTCAAATAAGACCTGGAAGTAAGTGGAAATATAACACACTCTCTCCTTAGCAAGATTCAAGAGAAGGCACACTTACGAACTGACTAGAAATAAGAACACCTGAATAAGTTAAAAAAAGGGCTACAGCATGTGTGAAAACTGCAGAGGCATCACTCAACTCTCAATCTCAGAAGATTTCTTCAAAAGAGTGTTGCTATCTGGAGTCCGATGAATAACTCGGATTCAAGCTGTATGTATTTGGGATTTGGTGATGATATATCTCTACTACCATACACTCAGCAGATAAGGACCGCCGGCACTCTACATCAAGTGAGTATTCAGAATACACCAACGGTAGAAGTTAGCATCTCCCAATACAAACATATCATGCAGGAATCAGTTTCATACACTTGATTTAAAGTATATAAAAGACCTTTACATATCGTAGCAGCATCATTATTGAGCGCATAGTTCTGATGAATAAGTCAAGACACGAATAAGTCAAGCAAGATCACCATTTGGACAATCGAACAATGTCTGAAAATGAAACAACTATCTCGCAACAGCAAGATCAAATTTCAAGACTATTCAACTGTATTTTATGGAAACGTAAGTAACTACGAAAGCCCTTTTCCAGAAGATATAGGATTTTATTTTGCAGATGTCTTCGCACGTTACTGCGAATCCGTTCATCAGACACCATCAGCAAACACCAGCTTTTAGCGAGTGCAAACCAGATTACAGGGCAGGAAGAGATTAGTAAAAGGAGCTTCTAGTGAAAAATTTAATTTTTCAAGAAAACACTGAACTGTCTCACAAGGCAATCCTTGACTTGAAGTCCTCAAAGTCAAAGGAAAATAGTGAACTTAAGAACAAATTTGACCGCCAAGCGAGGACAAACATGAACAGGAAGAATAACCAGCAATTAGTTGAAACTGAAAAGATCATAAGACAGAGTTAGTTGAAGAATGACGATCCATGGTCTTGGTACCACGAGGGCTGCATGCAAAAGTAAATGAGTACACATCAACCAGAAGTTTTGAAACCGTAAACGCGAATGGTCGGTCCACAGCTGCTGCATCATACTACAGTAATTGTAAAATAAACGTCCGATAAAAATAATTTGCCAACCTGATTATTTCAAATAAGCAAAATATAGAAATATATGCTCTTCCTATTTGACAATGATTTCACATTTAATCAGATCTTTCTTGTACATCGACACGTATCATGATATTATTATCAGAGTTTGGACTATGATTAGCTTATTTTGTCTACCCTAATTCACATCCATATTATTTCGCAAAATAATGTGCAAACTGATCTATATGATGGCGTTTCACAACTTAACTGAGTTTACATGCAGGAACTAAAAGTAACCTATTTTCGTAGTTCTCATAACTTAGTCTGCTGAAAGAATTAAGGTTTTCGTCATCTGTCCTTTATTAAGTATTCCACAGTTCGTAACATATCTGTGCGCTACACCGATTGAAGTTCTCAACAATCTGACATATTCCTGAGAAATAATCTCCACAAAAGTTAAAATCGTGTAGTTTTAAAAATTATGAATCGTGAATACTATACATAGAACTAACAACTGCACTTGTATATCAATTGGAAGAATACGCATTCTGTAAACTATTTTCAAATAGATAGATTCAATAAACCAAGTTTTGCTTTCGCGAACCAATTTCGATTTGTCGGTCTCCACATTTGTAAAAACAACATTTCAAAAATTACGTCTTGTATATGAAAATTTTGTAGATGAATGTAAATCACAATTAACATATTTGAGACTTCTTATCGATAACAAAATTTACAAAACTCATTCATTAACTGAAAGCCTCAGATTATCTTTAGAATTAAAACTTATTACGTCGTCCTTGAGTGGATATAAAAATGAAATAAAAAAGTATGAAATAAAGTCATTACTACCTCGACTGTCTTATTATCGCATATTATTCAAACAAATGGAGAGTGAATAGTCTTGAAGAGAGAGTGAAAATCGAATATGTTTCAGAAGCTGGTGGTTGTCTGATACCTGCAGCTTATAGCGACTCACATATATTTGAGTTTGTTTACGTTTAATTTGGGTGGGCTCGTTCTGCAACTTATTTAACAGACATCCATTCGTGTAGCGATAACTTATTCGCATCGTTGTGCTCTAACTGTTGTCGCATTCGTATGAACAGGTACAATTTGAGCATCGCTTACTTCCTGCACTCATATACTATCTGCCCTTATGTGATAACATCAAATGATTCCATGACACACTCATTTTCTTATGTATATTTATGTACGTTTCAATCCTAGTCTTTTTATCGCTCAAACGAGCACCTTCTGGCTGGTTTGATTGCTCTTTTACCAGTCGAATACCACTGACCTTCCGCATGACTTTTGCTTTGTGATCTATGTGCGGTAAGATAATGAACGTGGTAAAAGCTTGGTATTTGTCTTTTTCCTTCTAAACCGTCGACGGTTATTGAATAACGGTTATCAGTACGAGCGGTATACGAAGTTTAGAAAATATATGGAATACCGAACACTACAGAATTGGTCTGCTCTTATTCACCACAAGGTGAGCAGGTAATTTATCAGGTATTTAATGCAAAATATAATTAATTCAAGTTACATTACGAATGAATATGAAAAATCAGACCGACTTACTGCAATTCGTAGCATCAATATCTCATACTAGCTGTAGTTTCATTATTATCTGTATATTCCTCTATTGTTTTTATTTGGTTGAAATGCCACACAGTTACAGATCTAACAGAAAATTTTGAAACTACATTTACAATGATAAATAAGACAACCGTTATTTATTTAGCTTTTATTGAATTCAGTTTAAGGGACATTATGATTTCAATTTCGCAGGTGTTGAACTGTTACCTCCGAGAGTCGCAGAGAGATGTTTAAATAAGAAGTACCTCCAAGTACCAGCTAGACGTGAGTATAAGTTGGACCTGAAAGGAGAAACAATAAACAAGTAAGCAAATATAAAATAAAAAAATCATTTCATATACTGAACTCATACTGCTGCTGTAGAACAACTTCTTTATAAAAGATTTAAACAAACTACGAAAACTTCTCGTTAAACATTTACTGAATGCGTGTTGATTAGTCAGTCAGAATCAAGTTATATGTTATCATAAAATAAAGACAAGGTAAATGAAGTGGTAGGTGCGCCCAAAGACTTCACTAGGTATTTTTTGTCCAGGTGTTGATGCGGATTAGTTTTTTCAAACAACGATATTTATTTACACGAAGAAAAATCTGTCTCAAACATACACGCAGTTCCTCAAGGTGATCGTAAGACTGTATTCTGTCAACATGCTCACAAAACAGAGCTTGATCATTTCTGTATCCTAAATCAAAAGGCAAACCTACTTATATCTCTTCAGTATCTTATTAGATACTGAAGAGATATAAGTAGGTTTGCCTTTTGATTTAGGATACAGAAATGATCAAGCTCTGTTTTGTGAGCATGTTGACAGAATACAGTCTTACGATCACCTTGAGGAACTGCGTGTATGTTTGAGACAGATTTTTCTTCGTGTAAATAAATATCGTTGTTTGAAAAAACTAATCCGCATCAACACCTGGACAAAAAATACCTAGTGAAGTCTTTGGGCGCACCTACCACTTCATTTACCTTGTCTTTATTTTATGATAACATATAACTTGATTCTGACTGACTAATCAACACGCATTCAGTAAATGTTTAACGAGAAGTTTTCGTAGTTTGTTTAAATCTTTTATAAAGAAGTTGTTCTACAGCAGCAGTATGAGTTCAGTATATGAAATGATTTTTTTATTTTATATTTGCTTACTTGTTTATTGTTTCTCCTTTCAGGTCCAACTTATACTCACGTCTAGCTGGTACTTGGAGGTACTTCTTATTTAAACATCTCTCTGCGACTCTCGGAGGTAACAGTTCAACACCTGCGAAATTGAAATCATAATGTCCCTTAAACTGAATTCAATAAAAGCTAAATAAATAACGGTTGTCTTATTTATCATTGTAAATGTAGTTTCAAATTTTCTGTTAGATCTGTAACTGTGTGGCATTTCAACCAAATAAAAACAATAGAGGAATATACAGATAATAATGAAACTACATCTAGTATGAGATATTGATGCTACGAATTGCAGTAAGTCGGTCTGATTTTTCATATTCATTCGTAATGTAACTTGAATTAATTATATTTTGCATTAAATACCTGATAAATTACCTGCTCACCTTGTGGTGAATAAGAGCAGACCAATTCTGTAGTGTTCGGTATTCCATATATTTTCTAAACTTCGTATACCGCTCGTACTGATAACCGTTATTCAATAACCGTCGACGGTTTAGAAGGAAAAAGACAAATACCAAGCTTTTACCACGTTCATTATCTTACCGCACATAGATCACAAAGCAACAGTCATGCGGAAGGTCAGTGGTATTCGACTGGTAAAAGAGCAATCAAACCAGCCAGAAGGTGCTCGTTTGAGCGATAAAAAGACTAGGATTGAAACGTACATAAATATACATAAGAAAATGAGTGTGTCATGGAATCATTTGATGTTATCACATAAGGGCAGATAGTATATGAGTGCAGGAAGTAAGCGATGCTCAAATTGTACCTGTTCATACGAATGCGACAACAGTTAGAGCACAACGATGCGAATAAGTTATCGCTACACGAATGGATGTCTGTTAAATAAGTTGCAGAACGAGCCCACCCAAATTAAACGTAAACAAACTCAAATATATGTGAGTCGCTATAAGCTGCAGGTATCAGACAACCACCAGCTTCTGAAACATATTCGATTTTCACTCTCTCTTCAAGACTATTCACTCTCCATTTGTTTGAATAATATGCGATAATAAGACAGTCGAGGTAGTAATGACTTTATTTCATACTTTTTTATTTCATTTTTATATCCACTCAAGGACGACGTAATAAGTTTTAATTCTAAAGATAATCTGAGGCTTTCAGTTAATGAATGAGTTTTGTAAATTTTGTTATCGATAAGAAGTCTCAAATATGTTAATTGTGATTTACATTCATCTACAAAATTTTCATATACAAGACGTAATTTTTGAAATGTTGTTTTTACAAATGTGGAGACCGACAAATCGAAATTGGTTCGCGAAAGCAAAACTTGGTTTATTGAATCTATCTATTTGAAAATAGTTTACAGAATGCGTATTCTTCCAATTGATATACAAGTGCAGTTGTTAGTTCTATGTATAGTATTCACGATTCATAATTTTTAAAACTACACGATTTTAACTTTTGTGGAGATTATTTCTCAGGAATATGTCAGATTGTTGAGAACTTCAATCGGTGTAGCGCACAGATATGTTACGAACTGTGGAATACTTAATAAAGGACAGATGACGAAAACCTTAATTCTTTCAGCAGACTAAGTTATGAGAACTACGAAAATAGGTTACTTTTAGTTCCTGCATGTAAACTCAGTTAAGTTGTGAAACGCCATCATATAGATCAGTTTGCACATTATTTTGCGAAATAATATGGATGTGAATTAGGGTAGACAAAATAAGCTAATCATAGTCCAAACTCTGATAATAATATCATGATACGTGTCGATGTACAAGAAAGATCTGATTAAATGTGAAATCATTGTCAAATAGGAAGAGCATATATTTCTATATTTTGCTTATTTGAAATAATCAGGTTGGCAAATTATTTTTATCGGACGTTTATTTTACAATTACTGTAGTATGATGCAGCAGCTGTGGACCGACCATTCGCGTTTACGGTTTCAAAACTTCTGGTTGATGTGTACTCATTTACTTTTGCATGCAGCCCTCGTGGTACCAAGACCATGGATCGTCATTCTTCAACTAACTCTGTCTTATGATCTTTTCAGTTTCAACTAATTGCTGGTTATTCTTCCTGTTCATGTTTGTCCTCGCTTGGCGGTCAAATTTGTTCTTAAGTTCACTATTTTCCTTTGACTTTGAGGACTTCAAGTCAAGGATTGCCTTGTGAGACAGTTCAGTGTTTTCTTGAAAAATTAAATTTTTCACTAGAAGCTCCTTTTACTAATCTCTTCCTGCCCTGTAATCTGGTTTGCACTCGCTAAAAGCTGGTGTTTGCTGATGGTGTCTGATGAACGGATTCGCAGTAACGTGCGAAGACATCTGCAAAATAAAATCCTATATCTTCTGGAAAAGGGCTTTCGTAGTTACTTACGTTTCCATAAAATACAGTTGAATAGTCTTGAAATTTGATCTTGCTGTTGCGAGATAGTTGTTTCATTTTCAGACATTGTTCGATTGTCCAAATGGTGATCTTGCTTGACTTATTCGTGTCTTGACTTATTCATCAGAACTATGCGCTCAATAATGATGCTGCTACGATATGTAAAGGTCTTTTAGATACTTTTAAATCAAGGATGAACTGATTCCTGCATGATATGTTGTATTGGAGATGCTAACTTCTACCGTTGTGTATTCTGAAGCTCACTGATGTAGAGGCCGGCGGTCCTTATCTGCTGAGTGTATGGTAGTAGAGATATATCATCACCAAATCCAAATAATACAGCTGAATCCGAGTTATTCATCGGACTCCAGACTAGCAACACTCTTTTGAAGAAATCTTCTGAGATTGAGAGTTGAGTGATGCCTCTGCAGTTTTCACACATGCTGTAGCCCTTTTTTTAACTTATTCAGGTGTTCTTATTTCTAGTCAGTTCGTAAGTGTGCCTTCTCTTGAATCTTGCTAAGGAGAGAGTGTGTTATATTTCCACTTACTTCCAGGTCTTATTTGAACGCCAAAGATTGCGTGTTATCTGTTCTTGCTAATTCACCATTCTTTGTTCTTCTCAAAGCACTGATAATTTTTTCGAATATGGGTGCGTCTAAATCAGTTGGTTAACCTATAAGTGCTCTTTCAGTGTTGAGTAGGCAGCGTTGAGCTGACCTAATCAAGAGTTTTTTTAAGTGCATTCTGATAATTAGAAACCTGTTTTCAATCCTGCTTTAAGAAAGACAGACTATGAGAATATTCTGGATAACTGTTTTAACCGTTTACAGTGAATTCGAAACTTTGTAAAGGTTTAAAAAGCTAATGCATTGCTGTTCACCAGTTCTTAGCTTCAGGTTCCACGGTTGCTGTATATAATAGCAAGATAGTAGTAATTATTAGTTCATCAGTAGAAAATAGGTTATCGACTTTCTGACCATTTGCATACTCCAAATATGTGTAAGCTGTGAAGAGGAAAACGAGGTCAGGCATGATCCTTTTAGCGCTGAGTGACTGAAAAATCATCGGCAAACTAAACTTAACTTAAGCCGTTTTTGCTGATGACTGAGTAAGAGTAAGTTTGATGCTGTAAACAATGAGTTCGCTCACAACAAAAAGGTGGTTGGCAATTCAAAAGCTTTGAAAATTTCAGAGTATGTCAGTAAACGTATTTCCCCTAGATTACATTTAATTAGGACAAAGATAAAAACGTCTATGTAATCATTCACATAAGAACTAGTTTTGTTAATTCACACGGTAAATGGAGGATTGGTTCTTCATTCAAACTGAATAACTGCATGTTGACTCATGAAAAATCCTTTCCATCGGATTAGAGATTTTTCAATTAATAATAATTGACTAATAATTAATCAAGCTCGTTTTTAGCATCAGATTTCTACGGTTTCATAGTATCTGACGCTATAAAGGTGTATTGATGAGAGTTAAAGGGCTAAAGAAGAAGTAGCGGAATGTATATAATGCATAGATTTTCTAGTTATCCGGTTAACATTTGTCGCTAGGGATTTTACGTTCAACTTAATGTCATCATCATCATCACTAATGTCTCGTAAAGAAGAGGCAACAACAATAATAGCGATGATCAATAAATCGTTCTTCTTCACAATCTTTTTAGCTTGCGTACTGTTCCGCTTTTCGTCCCTAGACAATCCAGGGATTCATTGGGCTTGATAAGTGCCACAATCGACTGTTCAGTATGTTTCAGCTATTAAACAAGTAAATGTAAATTAAATAGGACGGTGAATTTGTTAATGTTTTTATTTAAGACAGATACACGGAAAAGAGTATTTTCAAAGGTTTGCTGCTAAAAGTAGCTTTAAGTAGTACCTTGAAAAGCACGTTTTTAATAGTCATAGTGTGACTGTAAATTCTTGTAGTGTTCTCATCAGCTATAAATAAAATTAAAGATGTAGATTTCATGGTATCGTCAACATTGGAGACGAGTGATCAGTTAGAATATCAAAGACTAAAAGAGTGATAGAGGAAAATTCCTTGAGAGTAATAATAGTTTTTGAATAATCCGGTCATTCAATCTAAACACACAGTATTACTTTATATTCAAACATCGTGAAATATTTGTATTGTTATACGATAAAGTATCTCACATTTTTAAATATGTACATTTTATAAATTGTATATTCGTTAATTGTATACCATTCTTTTAAACGAAATATACTTAGTAACATGTGGTAGACTGTTTTGTTACATTCTGTTGTCATTTTGTTCACAGCAATCTTCTCGCAGTTGGTAAAGTCTGGTGCGAAAGTTTTATTATGCAGTAAAAATTAAACTAACGAATATGAGTAAAAGGTAATTATTCAAAGCAAATAACATTTCATTCATTTCGTCAAGTGATTCGAATTCCATTATTAAGTTAATACTTACCTTTTTCAAACCGATGTAAATGAGAGTTGGTCGCAATATTTCTTCCGTTAAATTATTTGTAAGCGAATCGAAGTGTTTGATTAGTAATGGAAAAGTTGTGGATCAACTGAGTAATTTCATTAAAATTCTATCTAGTGTGGTTATAAAAATCAATTTAGACAGTAAACAATGCGTTTCAATGATAATAATATACAAAGCGCTGTTATTATCAATTTTTTGATATTTTCAATTCCTTGAATAATCGGGTAATTCACTTCAACTATGGAAAAGAGCAGTTTTGTTTTTGGGTTCTTGGAATAATATGCAAAAGCATCCGTGAACTCCTAAAGTTAGACAAATTGTTCAGATCAAGTATGGTAAATCAGTTTGAAGGATTGTGAATTTTATTGTCTGCGTTGAATCCACGGAACAGTTCATAAGTTTTGTGGCATGTGAGCTGTTTCCCTTATTTATAATCGTTTGAGTATGCGAAGAAATTTATCTTCATTGCATTTACCGTACACCAAAGCCATTCGTCGTTGGCTTTTCATTTTAGCTAAGTTCACAGACACAAAATACTCGACTCAGATCTTCATGATTACACTGAATAAATATTGACCGTTTCGACTCAAAAATACTTTGGATGATCCTGATGTTTTCACTATTGATAGTTCCTTGGATCCCGAATTTCCATGTTATTTCGCATTCACATTCTGGCCTATTCATTATAAAACTTTAGACCACACTCCTACGTTCAACACTGATATTTCTCTATTCATAAAAGTGATATCATTTCACTGTTCTAAGATGGAGTTTGGAATTCGGATAGAGTTCATGAGGTTACTGGGACCAGATCATCTGTGATGAGAAAAGAAAATTTACAATAGTTTAAATACTGAACATCAAGTTAACTCATTATCTTATGTCGAGTAATACGTTTTATGTATTATCCACAGATAGAAAAAACTTTGCATACATATATCAAAATAACAATTTATTTTTGTTGAAACTAAGGTTGATTTAATTTGAAGTTGAAAGTGGTAAGATTGTAGTACCAATCTAAAATATCAATAAACCTGTAAAGTTAGGTTTACTCGTTGACAGTTATTTTTTTACTTGTGCTCGGATTCTAAAACTGCATTCTCATGTATATAGATGTTAGAAGGATAAAACTATTGGGATCAAAACAAGATTGTTATACTCGTCTCTAAATATGCTTAAAACGGTTTGAGTTCACCTTAGTCGAATAATGAGAACAAAACAATTAACCAGCGTTCAGGTAGGCTACTGTGATCATTTTACCGAATTGTATTATTTGTGTTAAGGAATATGTTTGTAATGCGAAAGTTGTAAAGTTTTTAATGGTAATGAATAAGTGTATGAATAGTTGTTAACATTTTCAATGTAAGTCCTGTAGTCTGTAGTTGAACTGCAGGGATGATGTTTCGGTCTGGTGACAATTGTTCGAAAGATCAACTTATGATTGTGAACGCCTCGACTTACAGGAATCAGATGCGAATGTTGAAGTTATTAAATGTTCATAATATAAATGAACAGTTAAATAATTTTTCAAGATATGAATGTTGTCAGTGGGATCATACAGTAAAGAACTGAGCATTTTTGTAAGAAACTAAATTCTTTTTAATCAAACGGACTAGATCAATAACCTGGAAAGTAATCATTGCAACTAAAGGAAACCACTTCACTTGCCATTTTTCTATCTTCTTCAAATGTGTGGGTAAATTATTCATCATGATCAAATTTTATTTTACTTTTTTAGTGATATCCCTATTAAGTAAAACTTTGTATTTGCTCTGACGTTTCATTGCTGAATACAAGTCACTTTGTTTTTCGCAGAGTATTTAACTAAATAATTTATGATTTTATTTTCGTGATCTTTATTCTCATCATTTATTGCAAACAACATGTGGAATAATTTTTTATTTACTATTGAAACGCAATCCTTTGTTGTTTTGAATAAATGAACAATTTATTCAAGCTTTAATAATAATTTTTCATTAAAATGAACTAGTCATGTGAATATACAACTACTGATTGCTTCAACTTTCTATCAAGATTTATACTGAAGCTGACACGACGGTGTTGCTTTCGGAGTTATTATTCAGTTAAAATAATTTCAACTAATCTCAGTTTTGCTGTGCATAATTATCAACTTTCGATATTACTATTTGGGGATCTTTCATTCCTTTGCAAAATTTCTGGTATCTCAAATGACAGATATGCTCGAGTTTGATTGTTATTCCGTGACTAAGCACATGTCTAAAACACATGTCTAAGAACGAATGAAAACAATCAATAGCTGAAGTACGAACCTGCTCACCCTCTGTTGCTCTAATGCAATTTGAATCAACACCAGAATGACTTTTAGGACGTTAAATCCCCTAGAACTCAATTAGATGAGATTCCAATTTTGTAATTTTTATTTCGACATTTCAAATTACTAGGTTTCCGCATCACAGAAGCTATATTGGACCTGCAGCTTGCATTTTTCACTTGGAAATCCTTGGTAGTTATTGTTTGTTGGATTATTTTAGTACGCCATTTTGCAGCTCTCATCAAGGACAGTTTGTCCTTGTTGACCTCATAATTTCTAGTCGCCTGTAGCACACACTTCTCTACATCTAATCAAGACTACTTCCTCAAGACTATCTGAATGTGAAATAGTCATTTGTATTTATTTTCTCATCTACTGAAACGTCTTCTGCTGGTCTACGTAATTTTTATTGTTCAACGATTAGGCAGTTGACTTTATCTTTAAGTCTAGTAAAGACTAATAAAGTACGAATCTATTGGCTTTTGAATGTCCAGACATAAAAACAATGCGCCATTATATTAGATCAAGAATTCGGCATGATTAAACTCAGCTTGAATTATCGAACTTGTTTGTTTACAGGGCATATTTTAGTGAGACTACATTTATATTGCAATAACTGCCACTGTAATCGACCGACAACAAGTGAAACCAAATTTGTGGTTACCTATTCATTTTTGTTATATCGTTTACTTTAATAAAATTCAACCTCATCAAAAAGATCTCAATAGATTCATAATTGCTTGAAGAACTGTTCACTGTTCTTTCAATTGTTTTTTTCTGACGGTTAATAAAGGGCTTCAGATAAAGCAGTCAGAAGAGATTAGAATGCAGTTTTCCATCTATTCGTTTATTTGGTTTCATTTTCACAATATTCATAGATCCTATTTATAACATGTTTTATTTTTGCCTCCAAGTTCTTTGGAAAAAGATTCCAGAAAGCATTTGAAAGTTTCAGCTATTCGTAAGTATAAATTTGTCCTGCACAGAGATGCAATAAAAAACAATGAGAAATGACGAAATAATAGCGCTTCACTACATGGAGTATTCATAACCTTACAATTTGGAATTGAATCATGGAAATTAAATACTTGACTGATAACTTAAATAAATGTGGATCAATTGATTGACGTATAGATGATCACAGGTAATCCCAAATATGAATATGAATTCTAAACTTGATTCGGTTATAAATCTTCTCTGCTTAGCTGTCCACTTTTTGCTACAAGTGAATATAACACAAACTGATAGTAGTCAAGAAATCGACCAATTTGTGTTTATTACCATGTTCGTTTATAACATACCATTCTAATTATTGCTTACAGACTAAACACAACCCTAATAACAAAATTTCTCCATTTAACAATCTGCATTACTGACGATCGTTTGAGTTATCACAAGAATTTCACTAAAAATATTATAATTATTATCTTGCTCAATATACTAACTGTTGATAGCTATGTTTGGTCATCATCGATTGTATGCAAAGCACAAATCTGATGAACACTGTACAACATCTACTGATTAAAGACAACTTACCATTCATCTCTTGTATTAATATCAGTGAAATAAATAACACAATAAGCATCACCATTTTAGTGAAATGCGTTGCCAAACATTTGAATTTAGCTCTAATAATATCAATTTATTTATCAATAGAATGATTGGTAAACAATGTTCAGTGTAAATAATGAATCCGATTAGCTAGAAATTTTAATTTACATTCCATTTATGCTTTTAATACATTTAAATAGCGAATTAAATTGAATAATCACATTCAGTTCTAGAATACATACGGTGAAAAGAACAGTATAAGTAATAGGAGAGTTTTCTAAGTATATGCTCAAAACTGACACCGAAGATCAGACCGATGGTCATAAAATTCAAGGGCTGATAATACAGCTTGGTCTGTTTATTCTTAGCTTAACTTCAGCTTCTTCATATGCCAGTCAACATGACCGATGTTTATGACTACGTAACAAATGTTCAAAATACTTCAGTCGATTAGATTTAGGTTCCTCATCAACGCTGAACCGTTCTGTTACAATGCGATCAGAGAACAGTGGTTCAAATATACCTGTAATCTATACCTTGCAACAGACTCATGTTTATTAACTGTACAAACCATGTTTACCCTAGGATTATCAGATGGTATAACATGTGTCATAAGAGATGCAAAGCCACTGTAGTTTTCGGAATTTGTATTCAGATTGAGTGACATACCGATTCACCATGATGAATGAGACTTTCAAAATAAGTGAAGTGGTAAATGAAATCAACCACTTGACTCAATAATGTTCGTGCAGATGTTGATGTGGATTTACCCTTAAATTATATTTCATTTCGTTTATTCTGAAAATAACTACATACTTATTATCTACTCATTGAAGTTCTATCTACAAAAAGATACAAACTAATTGCTTTCAGAGTAAAAATATATATACTTATTCTCATAATATAGTGAATACAAGATAATGATAGTTTTAAAAGCCCGCGACAGTTCGAAAACTGTGGTCATCTACATGACAATATTCAGGTGGGTAGGTATTTATCCTTTTTTATATACATGATATATAAATGTGAATTTCAAAAAGTAACGATATTTATATATAACATGAGTGACATAACATTCCTAATCCATACTTGACTGCATTTGGAGTTTGTCTAGCAAGCCTATTGTCGTACGAAGCGGTTATCCTAGATATTACCGCCTAATATTCAATAATGAATGAGCTAAAGAATATATGAGTTCCATTGATAGTTTTGAATATTGTTTGTCAATAATAAAACAATTTTCAATATCAAATTATCTAGTCCGACTCACCAGACACCCGAAATAAATGATCTATAAAAAAGAAGTAGGTAAAGACATTAAATACCCTCTTACTATTTATTGAGCAGTTACACAAGATACACCATTTGACCTCCTTCAATAAGCAATAGTAAATATCTAAAATATGTAAGAAATACCATGAGGAATGTTGACTATCTATTATTTTCACTGTAAACTGGGACTGCAATTTCTATGCAAAATAACATTCGTAATAATACGTACACACCTCGACAGGTTCACAAAATAAACAGAAAATCTTTTTGATGAATTTTGTGTGGAACGACTTGACAGTCGAACGAATAAATAAATCCATCAATCTGAATTGCATTGATTTCTCAAATCCAAACGCCTTCAGATACTGTAGAATTTCGTATTAAACCTTACACATACGCAAACTGACTTCCTCATAAACTATCATTTTTATATAAAGAATAAATAAACTACAAAACTAAAAATTGTAATGATCAAAATTAACATTCATGCTACTTACACCATATCAAACATCACTTATAAGTGCACTGAATAATAGAAACTTTAACATAAATTATAGATGTTTGACTGTTCTGAATCAACTTAGAACTAAAAATCTAGTTCAAGTTTATACTGAATGAATAGAATATTGCCAGTAACCGAATCCAGAACGTCTGTATAATCCAATTGAGAACTTTTCTTAAGCCAGATGTTCCTGCATCTCGATTAATGCAACCTGCAAATATCTTCGTCTCATTCAAACGTTCATGAATTTTGATGCATAGCTGGATCGAGTTTTATACCTTTTCACATACTCACAAATGTAAATACATTTTTTTTAAAATGAAAAAGACCTTTTATTCTATTGTCGCTCAATTGTATCACGACATTTCTCCTTCTTGCTGACGTATTCATTGTTGTAGTTAGTAGTGCTGTTCAAGTCATGGCTGGTCAATTGCTAAGAACTTTCTTCATTCTAGAATGAAACACCAGTAAACTGCTAACTTGAACAAACTATTTGATAGCCCTTCCATTCATTTATATTTGTTTAATAAATTTTCTCAAAGTTGTAATTTGAGATAATTTATTCTATGGAAATTGATTTCTATACAAATTCAATTCATGAAAAACAATCAAGCCGATATCTCAAAACTGGTTGCCCCTTCCATCTAACTAACAGAAACTTAATAAAAATATGACCAATGAAAATTGTGAAATCTATTTACATTTATTGATTTAGATATAATAATTAACGTTACTTTTCGAAGGATCTTAATCCTATTAACATTGTGCAAGCAGATCAGTTTTAATCTCTTCCTCACTTTGAAGATAGAAATTATCAGTTTCTTCTAGACTACATGTAAATCGATATCTGAAGCATTCTATCAACAGCTTCCAACCACCACATTACATTTCTCTGGTTAACTGTTTCAGCTCTCTGGTGTTTTGCGATATAAAGAACGATATATGCTCAGTGATAGACTATTATCGAGAAATATTTTCTGTAATCTCTATGTTTCATAGTGCTGAATCGATCTGACTAAGGGTTACTGTGAAAATGCAAATAATCAGAATCTGTATTTTGATGGTCGAAAATTCATTCTCATAAAACACTGCTGATTTACCTATGAAATCAGTGAAATTTGAGTGTCAACTTTGTTAACATACTTTGGCTAGGTGAGTCAAACATCAGATGAAGAAGTAGATGTAATCATGAATCGATTCGTTTGTTGTTTTTTGAACGAACAACTGTAAGTGATTACTTCTTACATAATAATCATTTACCGTTGGGTCGCTTTTGTTTTTTCATTTTAAAATTTTACTGAAAATCCAAGACGTAAAAGTTTATAAAATCACTCTTTAAAACTTACATTACTCAGTTAAAATAATAAAAATTTGTACGCAGGAACAATCTGTGTACTTGGCTTTTCAGAATTAGTGACATTTCACTGAATGGTGAATATTTACAGTTGTTTAATTATTCCTCAGTTTAGGTAAACTGAGGGTTGTTTATTATTTGCTTCATTAACCTGATTAATTCACTTCATATTGATCATTTAGTCTGATCTGAGTTAGTCGTCTATCAGTTACACCGCCGCTTATTTCCAGTTGATGATATTCTCTCAACTACCATCATTAATGCTCTAGAATGATAACCTACAGACAATAAAATCATTTTATGAAATACTGAAATAAATGATGTGTGAGCTATGATCTACTGTAATTTCATTTTGCAAAATGTGACAGGATTTCTCATCAAAATATACAATTTACGTTTCAATAATATGCTGACAATAATTCAGATATTTCTGTAACTACTACTACAATATGCAAATTTAACGGTCATAATCAAATAAGAATAGTATCGAGTGTTTTACACACTATTCAGTTGTAAACCATGATGTATATTACTTCACAAGATTTACAACAATCTCACATTACAATTAATACAAAGTTTGCTTAGTTAACACATTCACGTCCTATTGCCTTAATTAACCTCAAACATGAACTTTCAAATTAGTGAAATAGCATGAATAGCATTAATTTTTTCTCAGTAACTGCTTACTATATAAACATACTAGTAACGATCATTAAAACCAATGTCATCGCACCTGATGAGTTGAATAAACCAACATTTGTGAAATGTACATATTGATAGATGTTAGCTACGACAGTAATGTTTTACAGTTGTCAGCTGTTGGAGATGATGACAGCAGAATGACGATTGAGTGGCATTTCTCTCACTTACTCTTCCAATGACTACATTTTAGCTGCAATATGCATTTTAAGGTATGTTGCATTCGTAGAAGTAAACGAGTTGTTTGGTTATCATTTGCAGTATTTTTAAATAGCATACAAAGCGGGAAATTTCAAAGAAACTGAGCTAGAACTGTTGACTGCCGAATGACCAACACATTATTCTGTGAAGATGAAATTAACCAAATATATATCAGGTCTGTTTTCAGAAATGATCTTGAAGAATGAGGAAGTGAATCATGGCGTCATATTTTAAAACGTTATGGTGAAAGCCGTCATATCGATTGACGAACATTTAGAAATAATTATCAATCAAAACGAACTCAACGATTTCACATTGGAAAATTTGTGTTGCAATATAGCAGTAAGGCGATAATTATGAAATCGATTTGTTTCTTCAGTAGAGATGATATTTCTGAACTACTTATCTATGCACATGAGAGTAATTTAAAATTGCAGGTTTTTAACAAAATAGAATAGCATACAGTAATCGTAAGGGCAAAAAGAGATATATTTGGTAGATTTAGTGTACAGAGGCGACATTTCAATGTTTGATCAATGAAAGTTTACCGCTCTTTACTGTTTACTTTGTGACCCGAATCAACAAACCATTCTGATGAGTTTTTTAAAAATTAAGAAATCAATCTTACACTATGAAATCATAAACTCCTTAGTTTCATATTTTTCAATAATGCAGCTGGATAAAATTATTCAAAACAAATTTAACTAGAATAGATACATCGTATAAATATATATATAAATTTATATATATATATATACATCATAAAGTTTGTCTACATTATCCGTGTTTTATGCCGATTACACAATACTGTTTTTTTCAGGTAGTCAAGTTAATTATATTTGATTTTCTTTACTGAAAGCATGATAAACAGCTTCACATTACTGTGAATAAGTTGAACAGTGTATTTCCACGTCACCCAGCAGCATTATTGTCAGGATATTCAACATATATCGTGAGGGAATTAAAGGTCATTTCAAATTGGTTAATATCTGCTGGTCAATTTCATGATCATCGTAGATATTATTGTCTCGTGCAGGAATGTTGTTTCTTATTGATTATCCTGAATTTCAATGTCACTCTTAATGTTTTTTTTATTGGCCGTCTAAACTGTCAATGTCACGGAAATCGATGATTTTTTCCTGTTTAACCTAAATGTATAAATACAAACTACCTGTAACATTCCATGA
>CALYCR020003383.1:0-35375 GCA_944470395.2 Schistosoma turkestanicum
TGATTTTGAATTTTTATTTTTATATGTCTGTTCACTTTTGCTCAATAAATACTTGTTGTGTACAATGATATTTATCGAATAATCATTTTAGGTGGTGGGTAAATGCTACGATCATTTGTAAACATTGTGTGAATACATATCAAAATCATGTATGTATGTGTTACGCTCGTCACTTGATAAGCTTGAATACTATTACGAGTTCACTTTAGTCGATAAACGAAAACGAGACAATTAACCAGTGTCCGGGTAAGCTACTCTGATCCGTTGCCCCAAACTAACTGACTGAAAACTCATTATATGGCATAGAAAGTGTACTCTACAAGCACCCAGAAATCGAGGTTAACAAGCATACAAATCGAGTTTATTTATATACATCATAGAAACGTCATTGGAAGGGCCACAAAATAGCACACTAAAATAACACATCAACTAATCACAGCCAAGAAGTTTCCTGGTGGGAAATGTGATCTCAAGGTCAACTGATCAGCCCATGAATAAAATCCAAAATTAAGCCCTTTATCAAGTGAGTTCTAGGAATCTAACATTCCCAACAGTATTATGAATGTACAAAATTGAATTTTTTTAAAAAAAAAATTCAAATCGATTTCTGTTGTTTTTTCCACTGTTGAATACATCTGTGCTCAAAGTTTGAAAAAAAATATCAATTTTCATAAGAAACGTTACTGCTTAGTGTCCAGTGTTTTTTCTTTCTTGACACTTATTGTGGTGTATACAACTGGTAACGTGTCATATGAATAATATGCAGCGGAATGTCATCCAGAAGTAACTGCTCAATGGGAATGTATGACACAATTAAAGTATTTTATTATTATAAAATGATATAAATTAAACATTCAATTGGCATGGGTAATTTTACAATGGATTTCAGGAGAATCAAGGAAACTGCCCATGTGTTAACACTACAATGGGAACAGTATAGCTTATTCCTGTGGCGTAACCATGCAGGTACCTGACACCCTAATGGACGATTCACACCATTTATTTACACCATTTATATACATAGAGTGATTATTTCCGATCCATGATGGCGTCGTCAATCAATATGCACTACATGAACAAGCCAATTTGACCCATCGTGCTTACATGACTGTCACACTCATTGTTATTAGCGATGGTGATATGCTGTACAAAAGCCCAGTGACACTGGCCCTCGGGAGTGTTGCAAGACAACCAACCATCAGTATCAATGAAATTGGTCATCCCATAAACCGAATTTGTGTATGAAATATTAGTCAAACTTGCTGAAGTAGTCCAGTGTTCATAAGGAAACTATGGTCTCATAGGAAACCTTCAGCTATATATAGCAGTATAGCACATGGTGTACACATCGTATGGCATAGGATAGTCAGAGATGCAGCCCAGCTTGACGCAAATAGGCTCAAACACTCTTAATACCTTTTGTCTCATGTTGGATAATAACTTTTTCGCAATAGAGAAATTTTCATTTCTCCGACCATATAAGACCTGAGTTAGGCGTAGTATTCCTGACTCCCAAATTAGATTGAAGCTTTTTTCTTCTAAAGAAAATGATTTCTTTTGTGTTACAAAGGGTTTAACGTAATATGAAATAACTCCGTCTGGAGCCCTTCTGGAGTTACTGCCGGTCTTGAGCCTTGATGAAGGGGAAGCGCTGGATATGGAGTTAACGACCCCATTTTGTAGAAAACCAACTCTCTAAGAAAAGACACTAGCCAGGAAGTACTAGATAGCTTTTTCATTCTAGTATAGAAGAACCCTTCAGTTACATTGCACACTCATAATCCAGATCTAATGGAAGGGGATGTTTAATTCAACACAACTTTTTTATCTTTTATGTGAACCCTCTTCTATGGAACCCTCAAGGTCAAAAGGAGAAGAGGAAAGCCAAGGAACACATTACGCTGAGAAATGGAGACAGACATGAGAAGAGTAAACAAAAATTAGACAGAATTGCAAAGGGAAGCCCAGGACAGAGTTGATTGGAGAAAACTGGTCGGCGGCCTATGCTCCATTGGGGGTTGACAGGCTTAAGTAAGTAAGTAAGTAACGTGAATGTTTAATCCCTGAGCCAATATCCAATTGGTATACATACTTAACTTTTGTTCTCAATAAGTTCTACGACCAGTCAAGTTTATCCGTCCTCAATTAATACACAACTAATTAACAAGTACACTAAAAAAATGACTGACTGCACAATATGACGAATGAATGAAGAGAGTCTCAGTGGATTTTTGTTAAGCCAAATATACACATGTGAGAAGACCTTATTAGCTGCGCTCACTACTGCTGAAGAGTTTCATCCGTGAACAAAGTATTATTGTCACGTAATGTTAAGCAACAAACCACATGTACACACACATACACATACACAATACAAAAGCATGAGTCATTAAATAATATACGCACTCACTCACATACGCACACACACACATACTGACACATAAACACAAATGATAATGATCAGTTATTAATTTATGATCAAAAAAAGGTTACTACAACAAATACACACACATTTGGATTGTTTGAGTTATATATGCTCACTCACTCACACACACACACACACACACACACAGAGGATTGTTCATCAGATCAAGAAGCATTGATAAGGAGACAGAAAAGAAAAAAACTGGGAGGAGAGCAAGAAACAGAAGAAAATAAAACAGAAAGGAATAATCTGAGTGTAAATGAACTGACAGTTTACTTTTTTTGTTTTGTTTTAAACAATGAAAAAAAAATTATAAATCACTTTCATTTCAAACAAAGAGGTCATTAGGTGGATTAAATAATAGTCAATATTCATATCAGCCAGATGTTCAATACGTTTTGTAATGCGCACACACGCGCACTCACACACACACACACAGAAAGAGGGAGGGGAAAAAGCAGAAAATTATATGATTAGGAAATATTTATTAATTTGAATCATGAATATTATTTTTTTTCTCATTTGTTTTAATGAGTTGTTGTAATTCAATGATCAATTTGAAATTCATTGATTTATTGTGTATTTTTTTTTTGAAGATGATAATCTATTTATTAGTGATATTAGTTTTGATGAGTAAATGTTAAGTTCGTCGCTATTTAGGCTTGAAGCTATTACGAGTTCACCTGAGTTGATAAATGCGAACGAGACAATGAACCAGCATCCAGATAGGCTACCTTGAATCCCAAAACGGCAAAACAGAAGTCTTGATAAGCGTAGAAAGTATATTCTACAAACACCCAGCAAGCACACAATACAATCAAGCACACAACTCTTGTTTATTTATACATCATAGAAACGTCCTTGGGAGAGTCACAAATATAGCATACTTAAATACACAGCAGCCAATCAAAGTCATGGATTTTCCTGGTGGGAAATGAAATCTCAGTGTCAACTGATCAGCCCATGCTCACAAACGTGAAATACAAAATAAGGCATTTATCAAGCGAGTTCTGGGGATCTTACATCCCCAACAATAAATTACCGGGAAATTAAGATTCTTTTGTTTTATTGAAAGAAACAAAGGTAGCGGAAATTGTTGGGGGATGTTAGATCCAAAGAACTCACTTGATAAAGGTCCTAATTTTAGGTTTTTATGTTTTTGAGCGTCGGCTGATCAGTTGACCTTGAAATTACATTTGCCACTCGGAAAATAATTTGACTGTCATTGGTGGATGGATTATTTTAGTATGCTGTTTTTGTGGCTCTCACCAAGGACGTTTCTATCAAGAATAAAGGAACTCGATTTGTGTGCTTGTCAACCTCGTATTTTCTGTATGCTTGTAGAATACAGTTTCTACTCCTTATCGAGACTTCTTACTATAGTTAGTGGGTCATTGAGACGCTTTGATTAGAATAGTCTATCTTGTTACTGGATCATTTGTCTTCACTCTTGTTTACCGAGTAAGGTGAACTCGTAATAGTTTCAAGCATACCAGAAAGTATAGACAAGAATAAGTTTATTGAGTTATGAAGATAGTTAAGTTTCACTTGAAATCAGGAATCGATCATTGTAAGACCACCATTAAAAACCCAGAAACACTGGACAGCCGCTTTGTCCTAGTATGGGACTCATCACTGACAGTGTGCGAACCCAGGACCGTCGGTCTCGCGCGTGAACACTTCACCTCTAGATGTGCACTGATGAAGAGTCCTATACTAGGATAAAACGGTCATCCAAGTGCTTCGAGGTTTCGAATGTCGACTGATCTAACAGTGATTGATTTATAATTTCAATGAAAAAAAAGTAACAACTGTAAATACACACAAGATCATATTGAAAAACTTATTAGTTTGATAAATTGTATTCATCGTATAACAATTTGCATCTAACCAAAAAGTACCTTATGTACTAGTGTGGTGTGAGCTACTTATAAGTAGTATATGACGTGAGTGTCGACGTAATGTCTGGCAGCAGAAGATGGGGGAAGATCAAGAAAGGAAGAGTGGGAACACAATGGAATTTAAATGAAACGCATGAATAGTGAAATGTCAGACAATGGATTGATGTTTTGCAAATTAACGATTTACGATATTACTTAACTTACTTACTTACGCCTGTTACCCCCAATCGAGCATAGGCCGCTCACCAGTTTTCTCCAACCAACTCTGTCCTGGGATCCCCTCTCCAATTCTGTCCAATGTTTGTTCATTCCTCTCAAATCTTTCTCTATTTCTCGGTGTAATGTATTATTTGGCCTTCCTCTTTTCCTTTTGCCTTGAGGGTTCCATGTGAGGGCTTGTCTCGTGACGCAGTTAGGTGCTTTCCGCAATGTGTGTCCTATCCACTTCCACCGCCTCTTCCTGATTTCCTCCTCCACTGGAATCTGACTTGTTCTCTCCCACAGTCGGTTGTTGCTGATGGTGTCTGGTCAACGAATACGAAGTATTTTGTGTAGACAACTGTTAATAAATACTTGTATCTTCTGGATGATGGCTTTGGTAGTTCTCCATGTTTCCGCTCCATACAGTAGAACTGTCTTCACATTGTATTGAAAATCATGATTTTGGTTTTGGTTGAAAGTTGTTTGGAGTTCCAGATATTTTTCAACTGTAGAAATGCAACCCTCGCTTTGCCAATCCGCGCCCTCACATCTGCATCGGATCCACCTTTCTCGTCGATGATGCTGCCCAGATATGTAAAGTTGTTAACGTCCTCGAAAGCATCTCCATCAAGCATGATTTGGTTGGTGCATGTTGTGTTGCATCGGAGAATTTCGCTTTTTCCTTTATGAATGTTGAGACCTACTGCTGCAGAGGCTGCTGCTACACTGGTCGTCTTCTCTTGCATTTGTTTTTGCGTGTGAGATAGAAGAGCCAGGTCATCTGCGAAGTTCAGATCGTCCAGCTGCGTCCTAACTGTCCAGTTGATACCGCGCTTCACTCCAGATGTTGACGTCTGCATAATGCAGTCGATCACCAGCAGAAAGAGAAAGGGTGAGAGTAAGCAACCTTGCCTGACACCGGTCTTCACCTCAAACGAGTTTGTCAGCTGACCTCCGTGCACGATTTTGAAGTTGAATCCATCATAAGAATTCCGTATGATGTTGACTATTTTCTCAGGCACACCGTAGTGTCGAAGAAGAGTCCACAGTGTTTTCCTATCCACGCTATCGAATGCTTTCTCGTAGTCGATGAAGTTGATGTAGAGTGGTGAGTTCCATTTAATTGATTGTTCCACAATGATCCGTAATGTAGCAATTTGGTCAGTACATGATCGATCCTTACGAAATCCGGCCTGTTGATCTCGAAGTTGGGCGTCTACGAAGTCCTTCATTCTGTTTAACAATACTCTGTTGAAGACTTTGCCCGGTATTGAAAGAAGAGTGATGCCTCTGTAGTTCTCACACTTGCTCAGGTCGCCTTTCTTTGGTATTTTGATGAGGTATCCTTCTTTCCAATCTGATGGTACTTGTTCCTCATTGCAAATCTTCTTGAAGAGGATGTAAAATATTTTCGCAGTTGCTTCTACATCTGCTTTCATTGCCTCTGCTGGAATGTTGTCTGAACCTGCTGCTTTGCCGCTCTTGATTTGTCTGATGGCCATACTGATATCCTCAATCGTAGGTGCCCCAATATTAATTGGGAGGTCCTTGGATGCAGCTTCGATGTTGGGTGGGTTCAGCGGAGCTGGTCGATTCAATAGTTCCTTAAAGTGCTCTACCCACCTATTTCGCTGTTCGTCAGTGTTGCTGATTATTTTCCCTTCCTTGCTTTTCACTGGTCGTTCTGGTTTACGATAGTTCCCGGCGAGCTTCTTTGTTGTTTCGTACAATTGTCTCAAGTTTCCTTCTCTTGCAGCCTTTTCCGCAGTCATTGCTAGATCTTCCACATATTTTCGTTTGTCAGCTCTGATGCTCTTCTTCACTTCCCTGTTTGCTTCTGTATACTCGGCTTGCGCCTTAACTTTCTCTGCTCTTGTTCGGCTGACATTCACTGCTGCCTTCTTTTTCCTCCTTTCTTCAATTTTTTCAAGAATACCAACAGAGATCCATTCCTTGTGATGCTGCTTCTTGCGACCAAGGACCTCCTGACATGTTGAATTGATTGCCTCATTAATCCCTTTCCAATTGTACTCCAATGTTGCTTTCTCTCCATTGAGTAGATCCTGAAAGGCCTGGAACCTATTGGTAAGGGCTATCTTGAATTCGTTGAGCTTTACAGTATCCCGAAGAAAGGCCGTATTAAACTTCTGTGATGTTGTCTGTCCCGTTGTCCAGTGCTTCTTTAGCTTCAGTTTCATTTTGGCGATCAGCAAGTGGTGATCTGAGGCTACATCAGCTCCTCTCCTGGTTCTCACATCCTCCATGGTCCTTCTGAACGTCTTGTTGATACAGATATGATCAATCTGGTTTTGAGTAGTGTGATCCGGTGAAATCCATGTAGCTTTGTGTATGCGTTTGTGCGGGAATATTGTGCCACCGATGACCAGTTTGTTGAAGGCACATAGGTTTGCAAATCTCTCACCGTTTTCGTTCCTTTCTCCCAGTCCATGTCGTCCCATGATGTCTTCATATCCAGTGTTGTCCATGCCAACCTTGGCATTCAGGTCTCCCATTAGAATCGTCAAATCCTTTGGTGAACATTTCTCGACGATTGACTGCAGCCTTTCGTAGAATTGATCTTTAACGTCGTCATTGTAGTCATTGGTAGGTGCATAACATTGGATGACGTTCATTGTAATGTCCTGTTTCTTTGTTTTGAAGGATGCTTTGATGATCCTCGGTCCATGAGATTCCCATCCTATCAGTGCCTTTTGTGCATGTTTGGACAGCATCAGTGCAACTCCTTGTGTATGTGAAGCGTTTTCCTCTTCATGATCAGAGTATAACAGCAGTTCCCCTGAAGCTAGTCTCAGTTGTCCTACCTGTGTCCAATGTGTTTCACTGATCCCGAGCACCTCGAGGTTGTGTCTTTTCATTTCTGCCGCAACTTGAAATAGTCTTCCAGTCTCCTACAATGTACTAACGTTCCATGTACCTAAAAAAGTGGTTGCTCTGGTTGTCAGAAGAGGCATCGGCCCTGTGACTTCCGAGGGAACTCGGCTTTCATCACGCGAGGTCATAATTCTTGTTCTAACTCCCAGGACAGAGTTAAAATGATTTGGATTACTTTTTCTGGGTAACGTTTTTTTGGCAAGTTAGTTTTTTTGGTGGGATGGGGTCGCCAACCCTATGTCCAACTGTTGGGGATGTTAGATCCCCAAAATTCGCTTGATAATGCCGTATTTCGGTTTTCACGTTCGCCAGCAGGGGCTGATCAAATGACCTTGAGATTTCAACTCCCACCAGGAAAATCAATGGCTGTGATTGGCCACAGTGTATTTTAGTATGCTATTTTCTTAACTGTCTCAAGGACGTTGTTATGTTGTATAAATAAACGAGAGTTGTATGCTTGATTGTACTGGATTGCTGGGTGTTTGTAGAATATACTCTCTACGCTTACCAAGACTTCTGTTTTACCGTTTGGATTCAAGGTAGCCTTCCTGGAAGCTGGTAAAAGTCTCGTTCGCGTTTATCGATCAAGGTAAACTCGTAATAGCCTCAAGCATCCTAAGTGACGAACATATCAGTGGCGACGGGGTAAAAACCATATCCACAAAACATATCAGTGGCGACGGGGCTCACAATTCACAATGTCAATTAATCTTGAACAGTTAGAATCTCTACTGGAACGTCAAGGTAAACGATATGAACAGTTTCAGGAACGTATGTTGGAGCTGTTAATGAAACAAATGAATTTGAATCACAGAGGTTTTGCCGATGATTCATGTAATCCGCATACAGACTCGATAGTTAATTCCATTCATGAATTTCATTTTGATGGCCTTGCTGGTGTGACTTTCGAGTCTTGGTTTAAGAAGTATGAGGATTTGTTCAAGGTCGACCTCAACAATCTTGATGACGCCACCAAAGTCAGAATCCTTTTGAGAAAGCTCGGCACAATCGAACACGAACGTTACAGTAATTTCATCCTCCCAAAGAACCCACGAGATTTCTCTTTTGATGCTACAATTGATACGCTGTCGCAAATCTTCTCTGAACAGTCATCTCTCTTTAATATTCGTTATCAATGCCTCAAAATAATCAAGTCAAATGAAGATGACTGGGTAAAGCATGCTGGCTTAGTAAATCGTGAATGCGAACGATTTAAATTATCATCAATGACGGAAGATCAGTTTAAGTGCCTTGTGTTTGCGTGCAGCTTACAATCTCCCGACGATGCTGATATAAGAACCAGAATCCTAAGTAAAATTGAACAGTGCCCAAACATCTCGCTTCAAGAAATAACTGCAGAGTGCCAGAGATTAGTAAACTTGAAGCATGATACCTCCATGGTCGAAAACAAGGGCCTCTCATCATACGTGCATTCCATTAGTGAAAAGAAAAATCCCAATTCGGCCCAAAAACCCAAAATGAATCCACCTTCTGCTTGCTGGCACTGCGGTTCATGGCACTATGTACGGAACTGCCCATTTAGGCAGCATAGATGCAGGAAGTGTAAAGTCATCGGTCATAAAGATGGCTTTTGCCTACAGAAAAAGCCAAAGCGATCCAGAAGTGCTAAGAAGCCTCTTCCTAGATCCAGTACCAATGCATTGAGCCTAATATCTTCCTGCCAAAGCTCATCACCAGGTGAGAGGAAATTTATTACTCTTAATATTAACGGTTATTTGTGTAGAATGCAAATAGATACTGCATCTGATGTCACTATCCTCTCACGCAAAAATTGGACCAAGTTGGGCAGCCCAAGCCTGCAGCACACAACACAAAAGCCTCGCACAGCATGTGGTAATTATCTTCGTCTGTTAGGACAATTGGAATGTAAAGTTGCTTTCCGGGATTCGTCGTTTACTGGGGTATGCTATATAACGCCAGCTGATCTAAATTTACTTGGTTTAGATTGGTTCGACCAGCTAAAATTGGCTGATGTCCCGCTAAATACCATATGCAACCTGGTATCACAACGACATGACCCAGACGCCTTGTCACGACTCATTAATGATCAAGTGGCGGCTGAGGAAAACATGGTGATCGCATCTCTGTCAGTAGAAGACCACGCAGAATGTTATCTGACAACCGCAGTTCGCGCATTACCGGTGTCTGCAACAGACATACAAAATGCTTCTAGAAACGACCCCATCATCAAGATGACGATGAAATATGTCACTAAAGGTTGGCCGTCGAAAAAGTTTGAAGGTGACATCAAGCAACTGTATCAGCGGCGGGATTCACTATGCATCGTGAACGATTGTCTCATGTTTGGTGAAAGAGTAGTGGTTCCAGCATCCCTTCGTGCAAAAGTGCTGAGACAGTTCCATCTTGGTCATCCTGGGATTAAACGAATGAAGTCCATAGCCAGGAGTTATGCATACTGGCCTCACATGGATCAACATGTCACAGCGTTGGTTGAAAAATGCATCCGGTGTCAGCAGGCGGCAAAGATGAATGCCAAAATTCCGCCGGTTTCATGGCCCAAACCTGAGCATCCTTGGTCCAGGATACATGTCGACTTCGCTGGCCCAATAAATGGAACTATGTATTTAATTGTCGTCGACGCCTTTTCTAAATGGCCGGAAATCAGCCCCGTTATGCCGCCCACTACAACTAAGACTATACAGCTCCTAACTGAAATTTTCTCACGAAATGGCATACCAGATGTGATCGTATCCGACAATGGCTCTCAATTCACCTCTTCCCAATTCCAGAATTTCTGTCAACGGCTAGCTATTAAACACTTACGCTCGCCACCATACCACCCGCAATCGAATGGGCAGGCGGAAAGGTTTGTGGATACGTTTAAAAGAGCACTGCTCAAGTCAAAAGGGGAGGGGACGCCAGCCGAAACGTTACAAAATTTCTTGTACGTCTATCGGACAACACCAAATGAATTGTTACCGGAGCAAAAGTCCCCAGCTGAAATCCTGATGGGAAGAAGATTGAAAACGATTCACAGCCTGATGCATCCGACCAATGCACCCTCATCAGTAGGGACAAAGCAGCAAAGACAATTCGCTTACGAGGTGGGATGCCCTGTGTTTGCCCGCGACTACAGAACGAACCATGGTCCTTGGGTAGAAGCGAGAGTGGTCAGAAGGGTTGGTCGAGTTATGTACGAAGTAGAGGTAGGAGGTGATAAATGGTCACGTCATCGCAATCAGATACGCAGACGGCTAGCCCCAGATCGCCCATCAAGAGCAGAAAGCCTTCCCCTTGACATCTTGCTTGATACCTTCAACCTACCGAGAGCCCCGCCACGAGAAGAAACTCAGCAGCAAGCTGTTCTTCGTTCCCGAAGGTATCCCCTCAGACAGCGGCGAACAATAGTCAAGATGCAAGTCAACCACAGGAGAACACGCTATTAAAAAGGGGAGGAGTGTTGGGGATGTTAGATCCCCAAAATTCGCTTGATAATGCCGTATTTCGGTTTTCACGTTCGCCAGCAGGGGCTGATCAAATGACCTTGAGATTTCAACTCCCACCAGGAAAATCAATGGCTGTGATTGGCCACAGTGTATTTTAGTATGCTATTTTCTTAACTGTCTCAAGGACGTTGTTATGTTGTATAAATAAACGAGAGTTGTATGCTTGATTGTACTGGATTGCTGGGTGTTTGTAGAATATACTTTCTACGCCTACAAAGTCTTCTATTTCGATTCTGGGATTCAAGGTAGCCTTCCTGGAAGCTGGTAAAAGTATCGTTCGCGTTTATCGACTAAGGTAAACTCGTAATAGCATCAAGCATCCTAAGTGCCGAACATATCACCAACCCTCCTCCTTTATCCGGACTTGGGACCGGCAGTAGCCCCTAAGGTACTACTGGCGGAGTTTGGAAGAAAAAAAGGTATCGGAAACTGTTGGGGGATGTTAGATCCATAGAACTCAATTGATAAAGGTCCTAATTTTGGATTTTTATGTTTTTGATAAGTTGACCTTGAGATTTCATTTGCCACTCGGAAAATAATTTGACTGTTATTGGTGGATGGATTATTTTAGTATGCTATTTTTGTGGCTCTCACCAAGGATGTTTCTATCATTGTATAAATAAACTCGATTTGTATGTTTGTCAACCTCATATTTTCTGGATGCTTGTAGAATACACTTTCTACGTGTTATGAAGTCTTCTGACTATAGTTAGTGGCACCTTGAGACGCTCGGATTAGAGTAGCCTATCAAGTCACTAGATCATTTGTCTTCGCTCTAGTTTGTCGAGTAAGGTGAACTCGTAATTGCATTCAAGCCTTTCAGTTGACGAGCATATCAGAAAGTATAGACAATAATAAGTTTATTGAGTTATGAAGGTAGTTAAGTTTCATTTGAAATCAGGAATCGATCATTGTAAGACCACCATTAAAAACCCGGAAACACTTGACAGCCGCTTTGTCCTAGTACAGGACTCATCATTGACTGTGTGCATTCACGACTCCCCACTCGTTGAAATCAAACCCAAGAAAGTTGGTCTCGCGCGTGAACGCTCAAAGTCTAGATGTGCACTGATGAAGAGTCCTATACAAGGAAGGAACGGCCATCCAATTGCTTCTAGGTTTCTAATCGTAGTCTAACAATGATTTATTTGTAATTTCAACGGAAAAAGAATATGAACTGTAAATATTACACATTATCATGTTGAAAAAAGTCATTAGTTCTATAAATTGTATTCAGTGTATACAAATTTGTATCTAACCAAAAGGTACCTTATGTACGAAGAGGAACATGCAAAGTAACGTGAGCAAGCGCACATTTTATGAGAACAACGAGAAACAACAATAATCAATAATCATGAAAACTTTAAATTCAACGAATCTGGAAAGTGAAACTAGAAGTGGATAGAGTGAAGATTTTAAACTGTGATAATAGGATAATAACAGTTGTACTGTGTATTAGATTTAAACTGTAAAGCCTTAGATAACTGAAGACAGTCGATAGGATATTCTGAGAAACTTATCAGTAAGGTTGTGGTGTGTGCTACTTATACGAACGATATAAGTAGTATAAGAAGGGACGTGAAAGAAGAAGTCTCACGGTCAGAAGAGGAAAACGGAAAGCAAATGGAGCAAAAGCAAGAAATGAATGGAATACCAACAGGAAGGAAAGGAAGCAACAACAGGAATGGAAGAAATATGGAGTGTTGGAAATCACGACTCAAAGATGGTGTGCAAATAGAGTGTTCAATGTAATGTTTTCGTTTTTAATTGACTCAGAGTGCAATCTTCCTCGCTTGCCTCAGTCTTCTCAAGGTGCGCCTGTAATCTTCAAGGAGGCCTTTAAAAAAACTCATTCACTTTCATGGTTTTTATTGTTACCACAAAGTTTATAGGCTTAAGTGTGATCTCCTATGTGAATGGAATATTTACAATACATTAATGTGACATTGAAATAATGGATTGATCATTGCAAGACCAATATTAGAAACTTCCAAGCACTGGATAGCCATTCTGTCCTCGGTATGATACTCATCAGTGTCAGTGGGCATCCATGATCCCCGCGCGTGGGGAACCTTCGGTGTTGAAAGCGAACGCTTAGCCTATAGACCTACTGAGCCGGGAACTGACAGTATGAATGTCTAACTTTGATTAGTCCGCGGTTTCACGCAATTTCATTCAATGACGTCGGTCGATGCTGCTTCATACCTGATAAGGATGAGGTAGTACGAAATCATTTCATGTTTATCTAATTAATTTATTTTCATCTAATTCTATTGATAAAAGAGATTGACATATTTTACACTACATGAAAATATTTTATTAGTAAGCGCCAAACAACTTGTAATCTAAGCTAAGATAGAGTTTTCTACCAATTACCTTCAACCTACCTAAACACTTAGACATTTTAGACATTAATGACAACATTGTAACTTGATCGATAGAATTCAATTAACAGTAGCATTGTGGCGTACGCTACTTATGTTCACATAAGTAGTATATGATATCAAATGGAAATCAAACGTCTGACAGCAAAAGATCGAGAAGGAAAGAATGAGAACAGAAGGTGATTTGTAGGTAACGTAAAGTGAACTGAAGTCTGAACAGTCTAAATGAAAGAACACTGAACTCTGAAACAAATAAGGATTAGTTTGCAAATGATGATTCACGGGAAGGTTTTGTACATATGCTTAACAACTCTGTAATATTCGCATAAATATATTGTTGATGTCGTCATCTGGGTTTTCGTGCGCAACAGCATTACTAAGGATCAAATAAGCATCATATTCGATCAGTCATTCAGTCAATCAACAGCAACGTAGAACTTCGTACGTACGTGCGTGATACTTACATCAGTCCAAGTTGCCATACCACCACATTAGCACAGAGATGCTATTGTCAATTCAAAAATCCCATAGCAGTAGTAGACACAGTAGAAATATTAGCAGTAATCAGAGAGATTAGGGTTCGAGGATATTATTCAAGAAACAGAATCTAGTGAAATAAACTTAAAAATGAAAAGATAAAGATGATGAGGAATTCATAAGGTTAGGATTTGAGAGAACACAAAGAATGGATACACCTGCGCCACCGCAAACGATTTTGAGCCATGTCATTCAGGGTCTGTAACCATCGTTTATTAAACCACGTAGTCGACACCTGCAGACCCTTCGGGGCTACTGCTGGTCCTGAGCCCGAGCAAAGCAGGAGGGTTGTGATTGGTGACCCTATCCCGGAAAAAAACTAAGTTGTCGAAAAAAAACGCTAACAAGAAACATCAAATTAATTAGAGACCAATCGATTCTAACTGTTTATCCATATGATCAAACTTAAATAATTGTTGAAGAGTTTAGAAATATCCATTCGAAAAAATCTCTAGAAGCCCAAAAATCTCCACGAAATGTTTCATCCAATCAGTATTAAATACAACTAACACGGAGACATCTAGAAAATTCAGAATCCCATGTCCTGATTCTGATTGGATATTTCACCATACAGCTACTATATTAAGTACGGATCCTAGAAACCTCCATAAACCCAAGATTGTGTGTAACACTGTGGTGCGCGCTACTTATAAGTAGTGCATGACGCGAGTAAAAACGTAATGTCTGGCAGCAGAAGATGGGGGAAGATCAAGAAAGGAAGAGTTAGAACACAATGGGATTTGTATGAAACGCATGAATAGTGACAATGGATTGATGTTTTGCAACAAGAACAGTCCAGTTCGATATGATGAACTGATATTTTGCAAATTAACAATTTACGATATGGTTTTCCGACTTTACTGAGTAACTTTGTAATTTTCGTTAAATACAATTCGGTTGCCCTCACCTGTGTTCTCGTTCACTACAACAATATAAATACTCCCATATTTCTGTACATAAAGTAACCTTGAAATAAATCGTACAACCTACACTTATCTCTTGTATTCAAGTTACAGTATCAGTTTAATCTGAGTTTATTAGAAACGCCTAAGTAATAATCAGATCTCGTGTTCATTTTAAAAAAAAACTTAATCACACAAATTAAAAATCTAATCTAATTTCTATGACTCTTAACATATAATTTTAAGATTAATTTAAAAACTGTTTGCGTGAATAATATGTATGTATGTGTGTTTGTTGTGGTGTGTTGATCAATATTGATTGATTCTTCTTGCATGTAGTACTGCGTGTTTGATAAAAACCACTAACTAACCATACAATCATCAAGTCGTGCAACATATTGATTGTGAGGATAGTAACACACATTGAACAAGGAAAACAGAGAAAACCTTTAAACAAACACTATAATTTATAAAATAAAATCTTTTTCATGTAAGAAAAAAGGAGTCACGAATAACAACAACTTGTAGTTTTTGTCAACGGTAATAACATTGTCGGTTTTTAATTAAAATTCAATTTGATCATGATGATAATCCCTTGAGTAGTTTCCCTAAAAAAACACTATCAACCATTGATTATTGAATTCAGCCATGTTTGTCAATTGAATTGAATCTTCTTCAATTTTTTGTTAGTTAGATTGAATTTTTTTTATTTCTTCAGTCAAGTTAATTTTTTGGGGTAGAGTTTTGGAGGTTTGCGTTTTTAACACATTTGAAATCATCAATCAATCATTGTTAGACCACCATTAGAAACTTGGAAGCACTGGACGGCCGTTTCGTCCTGATATGGGACTCATCAGGACGAAACGGTCGTCCAGTGCTTCCAAGTTTCTAATGGTGGTCTAACAATGATTGATTGATGATTTCAAAGTTAATTTTTGTTGTAAGTAAATTTCTATTCCATGATTCATCAGTCCGTGATGTTTGATTATACTTTAGAGTTGATGTATTACTATGAGATTTGAATATAGAATCATTTTTCCTTGTAATTAAACTAACTCATTACCTCGTAAATTGATTTATTAACTTGTATAATAGATAAAGGTTTGTAGCGGTGTATGCTTTTACGAAGAGTATACCATTCTTGAAACGAAAATATTTATTCTTGTAGACGATTGTAACTAAAACCGTTTTATTGTATCTCCTTTTTTGTTTAACTGTACTAAAGATCATAACTTGCGCGCCAAGCATGTTACTCCCATTGCTCGCTCTTGATATCTTTTCGATATCACGAGACTATGAATCAATACACTTTGTCATTCAGTCACTGTTGGGGATGTTAGATCCCTGAAACTCGCTTGTTAAATGCCTTATCTTGGATTTCACGCTTGCCAGCATGGGCTGATCAGTTGACCTTGAGATTTCATTTTCCAGCAGGAAAATCCATGGATGTGATTGGCTGCTGTGTATTTTAGTGTGCTATTCTCGTAACTGTCCCAACGACGTTTCTATGATGTTTAAATAAACAAGAGTTGTGTGCTTGAATGTATTGTGATTGCTGGGTGATTGTAGAATATACTTTCTACGCTTACAAGGACTTCTTTTTTCAGCTTGGGATTCAAGTTAGCCTATCTGGACGCTGGTAATTGTCTCGTTTGCGTTTATCGACTAAGGTAAACTCGTAATAGCTTCTAGAGTACCTATTGACGAACCATACAGCCACAATATTCTTCCTTTTGATTTCTGGATTTAACGGGATTTTATTTGGTAATCTCGCGACAACTAGTCTAAATCTTACTACAGGTTTTCTTTGTAAAAACTGATATTTTTACCCGTTGTTTACATATAAAAGTCTCTGATTAATGTACATTGTAGAATCCAAACTGAGGTTTAGATTTAGGAATAACTGCTCAGGAAGTTTAGATTCGCGTCTTGCCCAGTTGAAATCCAAAACAAGTGATCTGGATAAGTAACGGATCTAATATTAATCATAAACATTGTTCGGGATGTTAGATCTCCAGAAATCGCCTGATAAAAATCTTTATTTTGGATTTATTTCATGGACTGATCAGTTGACCTTGAGATCATATTTCTCATCAGGAAAATCCTTGGCTGTGATTGGTTATAGTGTCATTTTAGTGTGCTATTTTTGTGACTGTCCCAACGACGTCTCTATAGAGTATAAATAAACGCAATTTGAGTGCTTGGATTCATTGTGTCCTGGTTGGGTATTTGTAGAATACACTTTCTTGCCGGTATAATTGGGTCAATGGATCAGAGTAGCCTACCTGGACGTCGGTTCATTGTTTTGTGCTCGTTATTCGAATAAGGTGAACCCGTAATATTTTAAAGCATACCTAGAGACGAGCCTAACAAATATAAATATACATCATTACCTAAACAATATTACCACTGTTACTCAGAGTGTTTCCAATTCTAGAAGAGTGATCCAATGTCCAATCCAAATTGAACACCTCCAGTCCATGTTAGTGCTTCAACCGCCAAAGGCACAAAATCAATAGAGCTGTCGCCATAATTAAGTATCAACTTAAACAACATAATACAGTGAAGGCTCGATTGGCTTTTGCCAACTTGCGTCACTTATGGCGTAGGCGAAATATCCGTTTGCTGACTAAAGGACGAGTGTACTGTGCAGTGGTTTGCTCCGTCTTTTTTTATGGCTGTGAAACATGGCCAGTGAGAGTAGAAGATATTCGTAGGTTACTGGTTTTCGATCATAGATGTCTTCGAAGCATTGCTCGTATATCATGGGACACCCGAGTGAGCAACGCTGTCAGTAGGAATCGGGTGCTAGGTAAGGATGGCAGATCAATAGATGAAGTAATGAAACTTCATCAGTTGAGGTGGTTGGGACATGTGCTGCGTATGCCTAACCATCGACTGCCTCGACGAGCTATGTTTTGTGGTGTAGCAGTACGTTGGGTGAAAGCTAGCGACGGTCAAACCAAAACATGGCAGAAATCCATGAAGTCATTGACAAGTGGACTGAGTCATGTCGGTAGTTGTTGACTACCTGGTTGGGGTCCGCGCGATGATAATAATCGATGGTTAGAGACCTTGAATGACATGGCTCAAAATCGTTCGCAATGGCGCCGGTGCATTTATTCTTTGTGTTCTCTCAAATCCTAATCTTCTGGATTCTTCAACACCTCTACTTTTGACTTTCTAAACTTATCTCATTTAATCATACTTCTTGAATAATATCTTCTAATTCTAACCTCTCCGATTACTTCTAATTCCTTTACTACCTCTACTACTATTGGGTTCGAATTGACAATTACATCTCTGTGCTGATGTGGTATGGCGACATGAACTGATGTACATATGTACGAAGTTCTACGTTGCATCTGACTGACTGACTGACTGACATAATACAGTTCGGAAAGAAACATAGAAACTCAAAAAAGGCGCATATTAATATATATTGTCATCCCAAAATGGAATTAAACAGATTACCAAAATGTAGAACTGAAAGAATCAATAAGAACATATTACAAATGTATATATGGAGTGATTTCCCCTAAATAAAGCCTTCCAAAATGGATTCTACATACATACACATACATCCAGTTTTGAATATGAGTTCATTGTTAATCCTTAACTCAACTTTCTATATATTAAATTTTATTCATTTGAATATTTAGTTACACATAAATGAGAGGAAATAAAAAATAGACTAATTTTACCCCTAAGGGTTAATAAATTGCCTTATTTTTATTCTTACTCAAGGGTTATTAATTCATCACTAGTAATGTTATGATTAACATGAAATGTATTATAGATCTGATTTGAACTGTTCACACATCCACTCACCAACATACATATACGAGCACATACATACAGGCGAGTTGAAGCAAGTGTATACACCTGTACACGTTATACATCTCCTGCAATCTACCATTTCCTATTCACTTTCCCTCTTTCCTCACTTTCCTTTCCAGTAATCACTTTTCTCTTCATGATGACAGATGTAAAAGGGAGCATTGATTTCGGCAAATTTCTCTTTTCTCCAATTACTTATTACAACTCATCATTATTATCATTACTAACATCAGGATGACCTTGAAAATGGTTGATTATCTTTTTTAAACAATCCACATTGTGATTCAAATAATAAAAAGAAGAAAACGAATGAAAATATCAACACACAGATTGAATTTCTTCTATTAGGTGACTTTTTCAATAAAAAAAGCATGATTAGTTAACATTGATTGAACATTGAACCAAACTCACTTGTAAATGATGAAGGATTGGTAGGATTGATCATGATTACGTTTATCATCGACCAGATGGATCAAATTACAATTTACCAAGCCCTTTTTTGATCAGAATTTCTTTTCTTGTCCAAAAATGTTTGTTTTATAGTTCATCTTTCATTGGCATAAGTCTGTGTGACAAGGCAAGCCCTAACACGGAATCTTCGGAGAAAAAGGCTTAGATGCAGATCCAAAGAATACATAGTGCCTGGAATCGGAGGCAGACATTCAAAGAATGAATAGCGTTTGGTTAGAACTGGAAAGGAATCTCTTAGTCAGGATAGGTTGGAGATCGCTAGTTCATGGTCTATACTCCATGAGAGGTAACAGGGAATAGGTAAGTAAGTAACTCAGAGATTATTAATTGAAATTGTATGGTGTAGTATTTAAGTCGATCGTCAGCATTGTTTCTAAAATTTGACCTTTGAAACTGTGGTGAAATTATAGAACAATTTAGTGGGGACGTTAGATCCCCAGAACTCACTTGGAAATGTCCTAATTTTGTAATTCAATTTTGAGATTTTGAATCTTATACTTTCGTGACAAAGTTGCTTATTTTCACCTAAAGCTTACATTTCCCAATCGGGAAATTCTTGACTGTCATTGGTTGATGGATTATTTAAGTAAGCTATTTTGTAGCTCTCACCATGGGCGTTTTATCATTGTGTAAATAAGCTTATTTATATGCTCGCTGACCTCGTATTTTCTGGGTTCCTGAGGAATAGATTTCTCTACCTCTTATCAAGGCTTCTTCCTCTATTTAGTGGGGCATGGGATGATCGGGTTAGAGTAGCCTATCGTGTCGCTGAATCACTGATCTTCGTTACCTTTACCAAGTAAAATGAACACGTAGTAGTTCAAAAATATCACATTTAAACAACAATATCATTAGTACAAAATGCGAATGGAAGTATACTATCTGAATCACTCCATAAACATATCTGATGATTTATTCTGACGATATTCATCTTGATTGTCGTTGCTGCTGACAGACCATTCTGATATTGTCTGTAAGATTACAACTGATATAACAAGCTAAGAAGCAATTCGAATAACTCACTGCTATTCGACATTTTTATAGATGATGCAATCCAATAGGTTAACGAATACATAAATTTAGCTTTGAGAACAAAATGACACTAAAATAAAGACCTTTAGGGAGTGTTTTTCAAAATTAAATCTCTTAACATCTATTCGGGAGGTTAGATCCCCAGAACTCACTTGGTAAATGCCTTATTTTGGATTTCACGTTTGCGAGCATGAGCTGATCGGTTGACCTTGATATTTCATCTACCACCAGGAAATTCCTTGGCTGTGATTGGCTACTGTGTATTTTGGTGTGCTATTTTTGTGACTGTCCGAATGACGTTTCTATGATGTACATATAAAAGAGAGTTGCGTGGTTGATTGTATTGTGATTGCTGGTTGTTTGTAGAATATGCTTTCTAAGCTTACCAAGACTTCTGTTTTGCAGTTTTGGGATTCAAGGTAGCCTACCTGGACGCTAGTTCATTGTCTCGTTTGCGTTTATCGACTAAGGTGAACTCGTAATAGCTTCTAGCGTACCTAGTGACGAACCTAACAACATCAAAACGAAATAATATTACCTATTAAATCTTCCGACAAAGTTTCCAACTTAGATGGATATATATTTTAAGTGTTGTCAAATTCTCGTAACTACACAAGTTAATTATTATGAAGCTTTCATCGGCATCATCAGCTCTTACTTCATATAGACGTAAGCTTCTTAGTTGTTCCACATATGGAATAACACGACAAGTTACCTTCGATATCAAAGTATCTAGATAACACTGACAAGTTGATGAAAAAAATATGGCTGCTTTGTAACTTACTTCGATTAGAATTTAAAAGAACACGATATACATGTCATTGACCATTACTGACTTTTGAACTAATCACTTGTAACCCGAGTAACTCAATGATAACATCATCAGAGTATAAAATTAGATTATACAAGTGGGTATCTTTCACAGAGTATCAATTCCTCCCAATAATTGCAAGTATACCTTAATGATTGATAAATATTAGCTAAGATAAAAATCTAGATTAATCAAAGTTTCTTTTTACGTTACATTGAACATTGAATGCAAGCATAAACAATATAGACTGTTGAAACTTTAAAAATGACATATAGAATTGATTCGTTTTGTTTATTACAAAACCGATGCAGCCCCATCATTCACACCTGTATACATCTTATTGATTCAAATCAGCATGCTGTTATATAAAACCTACTCACTCACTCTCATACATACACACACACACAAATGTGCACAATGTACCAAAAACCCTGAAGCAAATTGTATCAAAAGTCAAAATCATCTCACATTTAAATCATAATCATTTGTCCAACCTCTCAAACACATTATAACTTACTCATCATTCAAGTGTGAAATCAAAATATGGACACTTCATTATGCAATCAAGCATACAAGAAATATGATCTGATCTGATCTAATAATATTTATCTATGCGTATATACACATATTAATAATTTATACAGAAGAAATAAATTTTAAAAAAGCGTTACTGTAAGATTCCATGTAGATTTCTTTTTTTAAAAAAGGCCAGTCATCTTATTCAATCGATTTTTGTACAAGCTGAGATGTTCAAACTTCAATTGATGAGGATGAAAGAGAGAGATGAATGAATTATGCTCACACTGCTGAATCAAAATGATTTAAATTTCTGTTGTTTTTTTTCAAATTCAAACTGAGTTAATGAGTCATCCATCATCTTGTATGGTTGTGTTGAGACGGGTTGACAGCACAGGTGTGTAGGTGTGTGTGTTTTATTGAAGTTGAGAATAAAATCAATACATAGAAGAATTGATAATTGGTCATTGTGATAATAATAATAATAATAATAATAATAATAATAATAATAATAATAATAATAATAACAATAATCTTCACTCAAGACAAAATAGTGATTGATCCGAATTTAACTTGACAAATGTTAGACTATCAGTGGAGTGTCATCCATTGTGTTTTGTAGGTTCCTATCTGAAACTTGACACGTTTGAACTCCATGAGTCAGGTCTTCTCACTAGGATTCCAAGGATTTCTTCGCAAAACTAGTCACTAATGAACACATTTTATGATTTTCATTGAACTATTGAATTGATTAATGTTAGACCAACATTGGAAACCTGAAAGTACTGGACGGTACTGGACGTCCTAGTATGGATTAGTATCGGGACTTCTCAGTAGTCCGAATCCATGAACCTGAACGAGGAAATCGGACCCAGCAGCATCGGGTACGCTAGCGAACGCTTAACCAATCAACTACTGAACCTGTATTAATGTCCAACTTCAACCGATTCACGATATTGGACGACTTCATCCATTGTCTTCAGTGGGTAACTACTTCACACGGGATATAGTTGAACTGCTCTGGTCATGATCATAATCCCATACTAACAACTATCATGCTCTATCTGTTGACAAGCTTTGTGAGAATATTCTCAGAGTCCTAGTGAGAAGACCTGACCAACGGACCCCGTTTTATGTCGGGCGCAGAGCAATTACTCACCGAAGATAAAAGGTGAGGGGTGGCGGAATATGATGGATTGGTTAAAGTTAAAAATTAGCATCTTTGAACACTGACAAGCAGGAATCGAACCAATACTGAAACAAAACGATAATCTAGTTCTTCCAGGTTTCTAATGATGTTTTAACATTGATCGATACATGATTTCATTGAAATATCTAGTTCATAAAATGAGTGTAAAAGAAATTCAATAATCTGATCGACCGATCGCATAAAATAAAAGTTTAAATCAAGAGTAAAATAGAATTAGTATATTTTTTCCCAAGAACCATGATAATAACTCAGATGAAGTCCGTTATAATTAGAAAAAACACCAATATTATATTTATTGATGTGTATTTTCATAGTTTCCGTTGTATATGTGCAAAGCTGAGGTATGGAAATATGAGCCGAATTCGATGGAAGTGTAAGAATAGCTTTAAAAATCAAATTTATACTAATCTATAATTCTGTATTTATTAAATAAATACCAAAATATGATTTCTTATTGTTCACTGTTGACCATACATTGAATGATATCAAATACTTTAACATACTATTTATCTTAAGATCAGTTAGGATTTGTAATTTAGCGTAATCATTATCTCAAACAACATGCACCAATCAGATCACTCTTCATCGGGATGCCTTGGAGGACGTTAACACCTTTACATATGTGGGCAACATCACTGACAATCAAGGTGGATCGGATGCAGATGTGAGGGCGCCCATCGGCAAAGCAAGAGCCGAATTTCTATAATTGAAAAACCTTTGGAACTCAAAACACCTACTAAACATCAAAAAAGTTAGTATTTTCAATACGAACGTCAAGACAGTTCTATTGTATAGGGCGGAAACTTGGAGGATCAGGAAGGCCATCATCCAGAAGAAACAAGTGTTTATTAACAGTTTTCTACACAAGATACTTTGTAACCGTTGGCCAGACACTATCAATAACAACCTTCAGTAGCGGGTCTCAAACCAGATTCCAGTGGAGGAAAAAATTAGAAAGAAGCGCTGGAAGTGGATAGGACAGACATTGAAGAAAGCACTCATTTGCGTCACAAGACAAGCCCTCACTTAGAATCCTCAACACCAAGGGCAAAGGGGAAGTCCGAAAAACTCAATAGGCCAAGAAATGAAGACAGACATGAGAAGAATGAACAAAATTTAGGCATAACTGGGAAGGGAAGCTCAGGACTGATTAGGTTGGAGAATACTGGTCAGTGACCTATGCTCCACCTGGGGGGTAACAGGCTATTCATGCATTCATTCATTGATTCATTCATCCACGTTTAATAAAATTTAAAGCTTCCAACTATTTTTATGAATATTGATCATTTTGTTGCTATAGTATTTTGAAACATTTTATTTTCAATATTCAAATAATGTATTAGTCATATTCAACCATCTTTTTTTAGGGACATAGTATTCATTCGTTTTTTTTAAGTGAGTACTGTATATTATAGTACAATTTTCACAATGGATTTTTATTTAAACTAATAACTTTTCATGTATTTGTATATTTTCACTCTGTATGTTAAATGGAATAACACTGACTGACACATTCATAGAAGTTAGTTACAGATAACTCTTGATGTTTACTATGAAATTGTTAATGAGAATTACAATGCCATTATGTAGTACTCATCACTTCACAAACAAATAAATATCCCGCTCTTAAAAAAAAGATGACTGAATATAACCAACACATTACTTGAACATTGAAAAACATTATCGTTAAAAATACCAGGGATACAAAAGAATCAATATTCATAAAACATGTAGCCCGTTCGTGTCTACATACATAAAAGATACCTTGTATACTAGGAGAGCATACTGTTGGGCATGTTAGATCCCCAAAATTCGCTTGATAAATGCCTTATTTCGGTTTTCAAGTTTGCCAGCATGGGCTGATCAGTTGACATTGAGATTTCAATTCCCACCAGGAAAATCCATGGCTGTGATTGGCTGCTGTGTATTTTAGTATGCTATTTTCTTAACTGTCTCAAGGACGTTTCTAGGATGTATAAATAAACGAGAGTTGTATGCTTGATTGTACTGTGATTGCTGGGTGTTTGAGAATATACTTTTTACGCTTACAAAGTCTTTTTGCTCGCTTTAGGGATTCAAGGTAGCCTACCTGGACGCTGGTAAAAGTCTCGTTCGTATTTATCGACTAAGGTAAACTCTTAATAGCCTCAAGCATACTAAGTGACGAACTTATCACATACAGAGTGAAATGTGTCAAGAGAATTAGAAAACAGAAGAACAAAAGTCGAAATGTGCTGATAAACTTGAAAGTTCACAAAAAGCACTTACATTTTATAAAAAAAAAACGTGATATACAACAATCAGTAAGCTTCACAATCACAAAAACTAGAAAGTGAAACTAGGAATGGATAAGATAAAGATTTCAAACCATTAGAAATAGGGTTCATTTAAAACACTTTTTAAAGTTCACAAGTGAACATTGATCATAGACTTCATAACTGTAATCAGACTGGTCGCTACATTCTTGAGTTTTTTTATCATTTAATTAAAAGTTTTAAATATTACGAAGCAAAATTCTCAGATGCAACACAACATGCACCAACCAAATCACTCTTGATGGAGATGACGTGGAGGACGTTGACACCTTTACATATCTGGGCATCATCATCAACGAGAAAGGTGGATCCGATGCAGATGTGAGGGCGCGAATTGACAAAGCAAGGGCTGCATTTCTACAGTTGAAAAATATCTGGGACTCCAAACAACTTTCAACCAAAACCAGAATCGGGATTTTCAATACAAATGTCAAGACAGTTCTACTATATGGAGTGGAAACTTGGAGAACTACGCAATCCATCATCCATAGGATACAAGTATTTATGAACAGTTGTCTACGCAAAATACTTCGGATTCGTTGGCCAGACACGATCAGCAACAACGAACTGTAGGAGAGAACAAACCAGATTCCATTGGAGGAGGAAATCAGGAAGAAGCGGTGGAAGTGGATAGGACACACATTACGAAAAGCGCCCAACCGCATCACGAGACAAGCCCTTACATGGAACCCTCAAGGCAAAAGGAAAAGGGGACGGCCAAGGAACCTATAACGCCGAGAAATAGAGAAAGATATGAGAAGAATAAACAAACATTGGACAGAACTGGAGAGGGAAGCCAAGGACAGAGTTGGTTGGAGAAAACTGGTGGGCGGCCTATACTCGATTTGGGGTAACAGGCGTAAGTAAGTAATTAAGTAAGTTTAAATATCACAATTAATCGAACGCAATTTGTTTAAATATGAACAGCAGGGAAATATGAAAAACGGTGAAAAACCACTTGCCCCAATTTAAAAAACATAACTGTCATTTCTTTCAATTACTCATTGTAATATTATTAGTGAATTGCGTGATTTTTCTTCTCGCTAATTCTCTTCAGATTAGTGTAGTATCTAAGATATTTGATAAAGAAAAATTCGTTTTTTTTCTAATTTAATACTTAAGAATTTTAATATTTTTTCAAGAACTATTGCCTAACACTACTACTGATACTACTACTACTACTCCTACTGACTGACTGACCGAACAGAATTAAACACCTTGATAACTAACTACTATCTATGAAAAACGTTTGATTATATATTTGATCTGTTATGAAGTGGTACTACTTGAGTACACATAAAACATTGTGCGTTAGTGACAATCAATGTGGTTTTTACATGAAAAGAATTTTATTTTTCTCAAAAAAAATTTCTATTGTATTATCGTGATTAAAGAAAAAAATAAACGAATATTATTTTCATGTAAAAACTATTCTTATTCAAATGATTCAGTTATATAACTATGTCCATGTACGAGTGCGTGGGTGTGTGGGGTGTGGGTGAGTGCGTTTGTCTATGGGGTGTGTGTGTGTGTCGGTTTTTTTAATTAAATTAGCTTAGTAACTAATATCTAATTTTAATAATCATGCTAATGGGCGTTTATTACACATCACTTCATGGAGATATCAACATCAAAAAAGTTTTTTTTGGTTTGTTTGAACTAATTCATTTATAATTTTTGAGTGGTAATCGTTACGATTGTTGTTGTTGTTGTTGTTGTAACAGGTGGTGGTGAATGCGGAAGGGGGGGGGCTAGATGGAATGACAAGGAACTAGTAACATAAGCAATTGAGAAGGGGGAGAGGTTAGCTGTTACACTCGCCCTCTGTAATCAAAAACATCTTCATTGAAGGAGTGATTAAATAATCCTCATTGACAGGTTTTACTTTCAAATTTCAAGAAATAAATGTTTACTGATTGTGAGTATGAGTATACAAAAGAGCCTCGAAGCACTAAACGGCTGTTTTGTCCTGGTATAGGACTCATCAGCAGTGAGCATCCATGAGTCCTACTACTCCCAAGATTCGAAAACAGGACCTTCGGTCATGATCAGTCTAAGCCTTTGCGCAACCTCATACATTGTCTTCGGTGGATAACTGCCTCACATTCGACGCGATTGAACTCCACCGGTCATCTGTTCTCACTAGAACTCCCAGAATTTCCTTATGAAGCTATTCACTGGTGAGCGAAAACCCTAGATTGATCAGAGTTAAACATGAACACCGTTGTATACCGGCTAGCTCATTGGTCCAAAGGTTAGGCGTTCGCACGCAAGATCGAAGGTCCTGTATTTAAATCCTGTAAGTAGCAGAAGTCGTGGATGTGCACTGCTGATAAGTCCCATATCAGGACGAAACGGCCGTCCAGTGCTCCCAGGTTTTTAATGGTGGTGGTCTAACAACGATTGATTGATGATTTCAATGTGTAAAAAACACTGAACTCCATAAATCTAATTGAAAAAATTATAAACAAGTATATGTACAGAATGTATAATTTTCATAGTTTACATAACGAAGTAATCTTAATTAAGCAATCCATGAAAACTGGGAAATGATGAACAGTCTTTTTATATTCGTGTGAAACTTTCAGTGGTATTAAACATCCACTATCATACAATAGGCGGCTGAACACAATACCTTCTGTCTTTCATGTGAATGCTTAAATTTCTTATGGTGTATGTGTTTAACTTCTGTCATTTGAGGATATTACGTAACCTTTATCGATTCACTCAGGTCGATAACTGTTTCACAGTCAACATAGTCGAACTCCATTTGTCACAACTTCTTACTACAATTATAAGAGGGTTAAATGATGTAAAGATTGATTGTTCATGAGTGAGATAAAGAGTTCTTGGTTCAGTTCTTGAATGAGACAGGTCATGGGTGCGTGTTTCTTACCAGCTCCATTCTAAGATGAAACAGCTGTCCATCGTTCCTAGGTTTTCAGTGTTAGTCTAACTAAAATCAGTTTGTGATTTAAGCAACAATAATAATTACTAGTATTTAGAAATATCAAACATCAAATTATAACGTATACTATATGTTTTGAGAAAAATTAGTCTTCATGCTTTAACGAAGATTGATAAGTCTTTCGATTCGATTTCATAGTCATTACTAATAACCAACCTCAGACTACGATAACTTGAATATGTGTAAATAGTGTAAATACGAAGTGAAAAAAGAAACGTTTTACTTTAAGGTTTATTTTCAATACAGAAGCAATACTTGCATATTTATGGAGTAAAAGATAACAATGGAGTTCTGAGACTTTCTGGAACCATACAAAAAACAAAAAACAGCGATAGAGGTAAATATTCATTGTGAACCGTAGAATGTGGCTCTGCATTTTCTATATGTTTCTGTGATGGATTTATTCAATGCTGACTAGACAGAATGTTTTAAAGGAGTTTTCTGAGCCCCGCCCGGTAAACTTTACCGAGAAATAATTCAAAACTCTCTAACAGCTTCTTTCTTTTCAAGCACAAAACTTTTTCTCTGGATCCACTTTCAGCTCGATAACTGATTTGCATCAGTGTTTCATACTTTTAGGTATCCTTTTTTTGTTATTTATAGTGTCCTTGAGGGTTATCAGCATTGGAGTATCTGTAATTATCTCAAGTGGTAGATTTATCTGTCTATCTTTCGTGTTCATTGCTATTTTGCCTTTATGGCAATTAGGTTTATATGTCTGATCTACATTTTAAACGCTTTGCGTACTTTTCATCAAAATTTTCTTAGTCTCTTTACAATAATTCAGAGTACCTAATGATTTTTTCTATGGTATGATTTAAAAACTACTTTATCACTCACATTGAAAATTCCCATTATACTGATTTTGTCTTTGGTCATTCAGTGTTTAAAGTGGCCACAAAGTTGTTTGGGAAGTTAGATCATTTGGAAAATGCCAAAGACGTCCAGTTTGACCTTCAGCTTACATTTCCTACTTGGGAAATCCTTGAATGTGATTGCTTGATGGATTATTTTAGTACGCTATTTTGTGACTTTGACCAGGGGCATTTTATCATTGTGTAAATAAGTTTGAGTTGTGTGCTCATTGACCTCGTACTTCCTGGGTGCTTGTGGAATAGATTTCTTTACGTCTTATCAAGATTTCTTCTTCTATTTAGTGGGGCATGGGAAATTGGATTAGAATAACCTATTGTGTCACTGAATCATTGATCTTCGTTCCGTTTACCTAGTACGGTGAACTCGTAAGAGCTGCAAGCATATCAATAACATTGAAAATAGTTGGAATACTTTTCCCAAACTTGAATTCAGACGGGGATTTTCCATCTGGTACAGATAAATTATGATTGGTTTTGGAATCTAGTTTATTGTAGGCTTATTGAATTGAATGCACTTGTATTTCAATGTTGGTGTGTATACTGAAAGTCATATCCAATACGATTCACTCTAAGTAGTTACCGATAGGTATGAAATTTTTATTAGTAGGAATTTAAATTAATCGTTTATTGATATTCAAGTCTATGTTTCAATCAGTAGTCGTTAGTATTTCTTTTATTTGAAACCATGAATCGATCAATGTCAGACTACCATTAGAAACCTGGAAGCACTGGATGGCCGTTTCGTCCTGGTATGTGACTCCTCAGCAGTGCGCATCCATGACCCCTACACCCCGCAGGATTCGAACCTAGGACCTTCAGTATTGTAGGCGAACGCCTAACCATCGGACCACTGAGCCGGTCGCGGGTTCGAATCCTGCGGGGTGTAAGAGTCGTAAAAGTGCACTGCTGAGGAGTCCCATACCAGGACGAAACGGCCGTCTTTCAGTGCTTCCAGGTTTCTAATGGTAGCCTGACATTGATCGATTCATGGTTTCAAATAAAACTTAACAATCTTCACAACAACCCCGTAATGTTAGTATTTGTACCTCTTCTAACGAATGTTTCAGTATAATCATTCTACTGCAAGTTATCGAGAAATTAATTCACTTCAAGCATTCCACTGTCAATTGTAATTCATCTGTTCATTCATCTTCCAGTCAGAATATAATAACATTATTATTATTATTACTACCGACACTAATACCTCTATAACTTCTGCTAATGATAGTAATAATAATTATTATTGTCATTCCAAAATGGACATTTGCTTATTTCAATTTATTCTGTTTCCGCTTAATTAATTTTTTTCTTGCTTACTGTATGTTCATGTGTAAGTGTATATGCGTCTGTCTGTTTACTTGTATGTATGTATGTATGTATGTGTGTAAATATATGTACATATATCTCTCAGTGCGGTTTCTCATACTACGACGAATCAACTGTCCAACATTTCCACCTCCTTAATAGTCCATCTAATTAAAATGAATGTGTAATTTAAACTAAGAAAATATCTAACTGATTACTTAATCTATACCTGTTATTGTTGCTGGCAACCAACGGTGCTGATGCCTAACTCTGATCCACAAGTGAGGCGTTCGTGTGCAAGACCACTGGTTCTGGGCTTGAAACCGGTGAGTTGTAGGTGTCGTGTATGCGCCCTGCCTCTGATCGGTCGCATATCAGAACAAAAGTGTCGTCCAGTCCCTCCAGGTTCCTGATGATGATGATGATGATGATGATGATGATGATGATGATGATGATGATGATGATGATGATGATGATGATGATGATGATGATGATGATGATGATGATGATGATGATGATGATGATGATGATGATGATGATGATGATGATGATGATGATGATGATGATGATGATGATGATGATGATGATGATGATGATGATGATGATGATGATGATGATGATGATGATGATGATGATGATGATGATGATGATGATGATGATGATGATGATGATGATGATGATGATGATGATGATGATGATGATGATGATGATGATGATGATGATGATGATGATGATGATGATGATGATGATGATGATGATGATGATGATGATGATGATGATGATGATGATGATGATGATGATGATGATGATGATGATGATGATGATGATGATGATGATGATGATGATGATGATGATGATGATGATGATGATGATGATGATGATGATGATGATGATGATGATGATGATGATGATGATGATGATGATGATGATGATGATGATGATGATGATGATGATGATGATGATGATGATGATGATGATGATGATGATGATGATGATGATGATGATGATGATGATGATGATGATGATGATGATGATGATGATGATGATGATGATGCTGATGATGATGATGATGATGATGATGATGATGATGATGATGATGATGATGATGATGATGATGATGATGATGATGATGATGATGATGATGATGATGATGATGATGATGATGATGATGATGATGATGATGATGATGATGATGATGATGATGATGATGATGATGATGATGATGATGATGATGATGATGATGATGATGATGATGATGATGATGATGATGATGATGATGATGATGATGATGATGATGATGATGATGATGATGATGATGATGATGATGATGATGATGATGATGATGATGATGATGATGATGATGATGATGATGATGATGATGATGATGATGATGATGATGATGATGATGATGATGATGATGATGATGATGATGATGATGATGATGATGATGATGATGATGATGATGATGATGATGATGATGATGATGATGATGATGATGATGATGATGATGATGATGATGATGATGATGATGATGATGATGATGATGATGATGATGATGATGATGATGATGATGATGATGATGATGATGATGATGATGATGATGATGATGATGCTGATGATGATGATGATGATGATGATGATGATGATGATGATGATGATGATGATGATGATGATGATGATGATGATGATGATGATGATGATGATGATGATGATGATGATGATGATGATGATGATGATGATGATGATGATGATGATGATGCTGATGATGATGATGATGATGATGATGATGATGATGATGATGATGATGATGATGATGATGATGATGATGATGATGATGATGATGATGATGATGATGATGATGATGATGATGATGATGATGATGATGATGATGATGATGATGATGATGATGATGATGATGATGATGATGATGATGATGATGATGATGATGATGATGATGATGATGATGATGATGATGATGATGATGATGATGATGATGATGATGATGATGATGATGATGATGATGATGATGATGATGATGATGATGATGATGATGATGATGATGATGATGATGATGATGATGATGATGATGATGATGATGATGATGATGATGATGATGATGATGATGATGATGATGATGATGATGATGATGATGATGATGATGATGATGATGATGATGATGATGATGATATGATGATGATGATGATGATGATGATGATGATGATGATGATGATGATGATGATGATGATGATGATGATGATGATGATGATGATGATGATGATGATGATGATGATGATGATGATGATGATGATGATGATGATGATGATGATGATGATGATGATGATGATGATGATGATGATGATGATGATGATGATGATGATGATGATGATGATGATGATGATGATGATGATGATGATGATGATGATGATGATGATGATGATGATGATGATGATGATGATGATGATGATGATGATGATGATGATGATGATGATGATGATGATGATGATGATGATGATGATGATGATGATGATGATGATGATGATGATGATGATGATGATGATGATGATGATGATGATGATGATGATGATGATGATGATGATGATGATGATGATGATGATGATGATGATGATGATGATGATTGATGATGATGATGATGATGATGATGATGATGATGATGATGATGATGATGATGATGATGATGATGATGATGATGATGATGATGATGATGATGATGATGATGATGATGATGATGATGATGATGATGATGATGATGATGATGATGATGATGATGATGATGATGATGATGATGATGATGATGATGATGATGATGATGATGATGATGATGATGATGATGATGATGATGATGATGATGATGATGATGATGATGATGATGATGATGATGATGATGATGATGATGATGATGATGATGATGATGATGATGATGATGATGATGATGATGATGATGATGATGATGATGATGATGATGATGATGATGATGATGATGATGATGATGATGATGATGATGATGATGATGATGATCATCATCATCATCATCATCATCATCATCATCATCATCATCATCATCATTCATCATCATCATCATCATCATCATCATCATCATCATCATCATCATCATCATCATCATTCCCATCATCATCATCATCATCATCACTCATCATCATCATCATCATCATCATCATCATCATCATCATCATCATCATCATCATCATCATCATCATCATCATCATCATCATCATCATCATCATCATCATCATCATCATCATCATCATCATCATATCATCATCATCATCATCATCATCATCATCATCATCATCATCATCATCATCATCATCATCATCATCATCATCATCATCATCATCATCATCATCATCATCATCATCATCATCATTCATCATCATCATCATCATCATCATCATCATCATCATCATCATCATCATCATCATCATCATCATCATCATCATCATCATCATCATCATCATCATCATCATCATCATCATCATCATCATCATCATCATCATCATCATCATCATCATCATCATCATCATCATCATCATCATCATCATCATCATCATCATCATCATCATCATCATCATCATCATCATTCATCATCATCATCATCATCATCATCATCATCATCATCATCATCATCATCATCATCATCATCATCATCATTCATCATCATCATCATCATCATCATCATCATCATCATCATCATCATCATCATCATCATCAATCATCATCATCATCATCATCATCATCATCATCATCATCATCATCATCATCATCATCATCATCATCATCATCATCATCATCATCATCATCATCATCATCATCATCATCATCATCATCATCATCATCATCATCATCATCATCATCATCATCATCATCATCATCATCATCATCATCTCATCATCATCATCATCATCATCATCATCATCATCATCATCATCATCATCATCATCATCATCATCATCATCATCATCATCATCATCATCATCATCATCATCATCATCATCATCAGCATCATCATCATCATCATCATCATCATCATCATCATCATCATCATCATCATCATCATCATCATCATCATCATCATCATCATCATCATCATCATCATCATCATCATCATCATCATCATCATCATCATCATCATCATCATCATCATCATCATCATCATCATCATCATCATCATCATCATCATCATCATCATCATCATCATCATCATCATCATCATCATCATCATCATCATCATCATCATCATCATCATCATCATCATCATCATCATCATCATCATCATCATCATCATCATCATCATCATCATCATCATCATCATCATCATCATCATCATCATCATCATCATCATCATCATCATCATCATCATCATCATCATCATCATCATCATCATCATCATCATCATCATCATCATCATCATCATCACATCATCATCATCATCATCATCATCATCATCATCATCATCATCATCATCATCATCATCATCATCATCATCATCATCATCATCATCATCATCATCATCATCATCATCATCATCATCATCATCATCATCATCATTCATCATCATCATCATCATCATCATCATCATCATCATCATCATCATCATCATCATCATCATCATCATCATCATCATCATCATCATCATCATCATCATCATCATCATCATCATCATCATCATCATCATCATCATCATCATCATCATCATCATCATCATCATCATCATCATCATCATCATCATCATCATCATCATCATCATCATCATCATCATCATCATCATCATCATCATCATCATCATCATCATCATCATCATCATCATCATCATCATCATCATCATCATCATCATCATCATCATCATCATCATCATCATCATCATCATCATCATCATCATCATCATCATCATCATCATCATCATCATCATCATCATCATCATCATCATCATCATCATCATCATCATCATCATCATCATCATCATCATCATCATCATCATCATCATCATCATCATCATCATCATCATCATCATCATCATCATCATCATCATCATCATCATCATCATCATCATCATCATCATCATCATCAATCATCATCATCATCATCATCATCATCATCATCATCATCATCATCATCATCATCATCATCATCATCATCATCATCACCATCATCATCATCATCATCATCATCATCATCATCATCATCATCATCATCATCATCATCATCATCATCATCATCATCATCATCATCATCATCATCATCATCATCATCATCATCATCATCA